>JASTWQ010001192.1:0-24217 GCA_035220615.1 Leptothorax acervorum
TCAACACCACTATTAAGCAACTAGTTTCGGAAACAAAGAACTTTCTCAGAGAAACCCCGAACTTAATTCTTACGCGTGCAGATAAAGGCAACATAACGGTAGCTCTCGATAAGGATAGATATATCGAAAAGATACGAACAGCTTTTGAGTGACAAAGAAAACATATAAAAATTGTCACAGAAGATCCTACAAAAAAGCTCACCTCTTGTACAATTAAATTATTAACACGATGGAAAAATCAGAATTTATCTCTATCCCTACTTATAAACGCATTATACTATAGTGATGGTGTGCTACCGAGAGGTACGGGTCCCGAAAATCCATTAAACCGAATTGCCCATATAGGTTAATAGTCTCCTCTATAAACAAGCCCACTATACTCTTTAGCCTCCTTCCTCCACAAGGTAATGTTGAAAAGCTTCCCAAAAGCGCACAGTCATGTGGCCAACAGCTTTGAATTCGTGAAGAAACATGCGAATAAACATTTAGACGAGGACTTCAAACTGATATCATTGGATGTCATCTCTCTGTTCACAAATGTACCTATCGAATTTGGTCTTAGAGAGCATCTCCATTAGATGGATTACATCTCGAAAAACTGCAAGATTCCAAAATCAGAATTCCTTTGGCTGTTAAAATGGTCCTAAATTCAACTACTTCACCTTTAATGGCATAATTTACCAACAAACCTTTGGCTCTCCAATGGGTTCCCCTTTATCCCCCATGGCTGCAGACATCGTCATGCAGAGATTTAGAAAAGAAAGCACTTGCGAATCTAAGGTTTATCCCCCCCATTCTACGATAGATACGTAGACGACGTCCGCTATGGCAGCTCCTTCTTCTGCACTTAACCACACCCTGGAGGTTTTCAACTCCTTCCATCCCAGACTCCAGTTTACGATGAAATCGAGGAAAATAACAGGTTAAACTTCTTCGAGGTCACGATAATTCGGGAGGATAACCGGATAATCTTTGATTGGTACCACAAACCAACCGTTTTCCGGAAGGTATCTGAATTTCTGGTCCCAACATCCTATGTGTCAAAAGAGAGGTACAATTATCTGTCTGATAGACAGAGTGTTTTGGCTATCCCACCCTCAATTCCAGGAAAAAAACTTAGAGAAAGCCGTTAGAATTCTCTTAGACAACTGCTATCCATTAGAGTTCATTTTTAAAATATTTCAAGAACGTCTCAAATTTTATTCTATAACAAAAAAGACAAAGACGAAGAGGAGCAAGATGAAGAAGCCACTCCTTTCTTTACGATTCCGTATGTTCCTGCAGTCTCTGAAAGATTCAAAAACTTAATTAAAAATTTTAACGTTAGGTTGTCATATTTTAGTCTCAATAAAATGAGTACGTATATAAAAGTACAGAAGGACATCCTCCCAAAAGATATGTGCAGTGATGTAGTCTACAAAATCAATTGCAACAATTGTGACGCCTCATACGTGGGGCAAACCGGCAGACGACTACAAACGAGAATGGAGGAACATCGGAATCACATTTCTAAGAAATCAGCGGGCAATTCAGTAATAACAGACCATAGAGTTAATCTTAATCACGACTTTAATTGGAAAGAAATAGAAATCTTAGATAGAGAACCTTACCTAAGCAAACGCTTGATTTCTGAAATGCTGTACATTAAAAGACAAAAAAATGCATTGAATCTGCAGACGGACACGGAAAATATACCTAGCTCATATTTAGAGATAATCGAGAAACTCCCCAAAATTTGAATTTTATACATGCGCGCGACTTTGTTGTAAAATTCGCCTCGCTATACGGGCGTGCAGCGCCGACGGTTTGTTTTTGTTTTGCAAAATGTTTAAACGTTACCATTGTAACACGGAGAGTCATCGAGACAAGTCGCATTTAAAAATACCGTTGATACGATGTACGCTTTGTTGTGCGAGGAGAATTGCAATCAGATCTGTAAGTTGATTAGATATTAAATTTCTTATGACCACATTTGAGTAACACACGACAATGACATATTGCTCGGAATACGTACACAGGTACCTTCAAACCTATACGCTCCTTATGGAGACACACACAAAGGACATAATTCGAACTTTATTCTTCCTGGCCTTCCAACCTGGGAGTTAAAATATTTGAAGATGCCTGGTGTACTTTGGAGCAAACGACTGCATTTCAATGAAAGCGACCAAGATCAACGGAAGAAAGCCGTAATTTTTTTATATTTTCCGACATTAAATATGATAGGGACTGCGAATTTGACTAAGATAGGGACTGCGAAATTGACACATTGTTACGCACGGCGATCAATGTAACTCGCGACGTTTGACTACGCTGAAGATGGCCCAAAAAAGGGGCCGAAACGTTCGTTTATTGGTTTTAATGTATGATTAAATTAATATATGCGCACTAATTACTGCGCCCGGCTCGAATTGCCTTGTTTTAAGTTATTGATTTAATTCTTTCCTTATACTTCTAACTATCATATATTTGGTCTTATCTGCATTCATTTTCAACATATTCACATTCATCCATTCTTCAAGTATACCGAGCACCATATTTAGTTTTATTCCTAATTCCTCACAACTTTCTCCTGTTATACTTGCGGTCGTGTCATCTGCAAATAGTCTAAATATACTTCCCTCCGAACAGACTTTAACTATATCATTTATATACAAGATAAACAATAGAGGTCCTAATACGGATCCCTGTGGCACGCCATATACTGTCTCAATTATTTTAGAACATATATCATTGATTCTAACTTGCTGCTTTCTATTACTTAAATACGATATTATCCATTCCAATACCACACCTCTTATTCCATACTGATATAATTTATCCACTAATCTTACTCTATCAATTGTCTCAAACGCTCTCCTGAGATCCAAGAATAACACTCCCACCATTTTTTTCTCCTCAATTATCAACTTCCATTCCTCGATACAACTTTGAATTGCTGACTCATACGACTGCTGTTTCCTAAAACCCGATTGGTATTCGGTTAATATTTCATTATCTTCTATAAATTTATCCAACTGTTTTTTAACCACTAATTCTAACACTTTTTCATATATTGGTAACATATTAATCGGCCTATAATCACTCGCTTTCTTTGGTTTGTTTACCTTTGGTATCGGTATTATCATTGATGTTTTCCATCCTTCTGGAAATTTACCTGACCTAAGCGAATCATTTATCACACCTACGAACTCATCATTTATCACAGGTAGCGCGCGCGAGAGAGAGAGAGAGAGAGAGAGAGAGAGAGAAGAAAGAAAGCAGGAGTGTGATAAAGAAAAAAGGTAAGAGTGTATTTTGAATATCAAATTTATATACTTTAAAAAATCGCCATCTTTCCATCTTTCCATCTCTGTTTACTTTTATTTCCACTTCTTCAAATTTTAAATGATAATCTTATATAAATATTATATAAGATGTTTTTCCTTTCACAGATATTTTATCTTACACAAAAGAATCTGCAGTTAAAACCTGCGTATTATCCTGTTCTCATTATAAAGATTTTATCGTGTTGCCTGTTCAATATATTTGCATATTAGAAAAGTTATTGCAGTTTTCTTGCAATCGGTCAAAGACGAGAGAGAGGGAGAGAGAGAGAGAGAGAGGGAGAGAGAGAGGGAGAGGGAGAGAGAGAGAGAAGAAAGAAAGCAGGAATGTGACAAAGAAAAAATGTAGGAGTGTATTTTAAATATCAAATTTATATACTTTAAAAAATCGCCATCTTTCCATCTCTCCATTTCTGTTTACTTTTTTTTCCATCTCTTCACATTCTTAATGATAATCTTATATAAATATAAGATTATCATTAAAAATACTTTTCGTTCCATCTCTTCAAATTTTTAATGATAATCTTATATATAAATATATCTACAATATATAAATATAGTAGATATTATATAAGATGCTTTTCCTTTTACAGATATCTTTTTGTTTTCAACTGTATGCCAAAAGAATTGGCAAAAAATAACAGATTAAAGCGATTAAAGCGTAAAAAAAACGATATTTTGTTCCGTTTCTTGAAAAAAATATTATAGTCGCAAAAAATGCAAAATTACAATTTTCAAAAAAAAAAATTTGTGCTTATTTCCAACAGTAAAATCAAATAATTTGTTTCACTATTTTATAAATAAATGGATTATTTTACACACATATTTTGTCCAAATTTTAGAATTTTTTGGTCGTAAATCTTTTTTGTGAAAATTGTAATTTTGCATTTTTCGTTTCGAAAATATATCATTGACCGAATTTTAAAGTACGGTATATAAAGTAAGGGTAGAATTTCCTGGGGTGTGCCATAAAATGTATAATTTTTCGTTACCGATTTTTTTGGAAACCGGTTCCGAAATTTTTCCAACTTTTCCGGAAATAATTGACCGAATCTCAAAGAATTGTATTAAGATGTTTTCTTTCCATCCCTCCATCTGTTTACTTTTCTTTCCATCTTTTCAAATTTTTAATGATAATTTTGTAACGATGCACCCCCTGAAGATGCATCGTAGTTCCGGCTGACACCCGTCGGACACCGCCCGGCCGAACACCCGCCGGGCGGAGACGTGGGCGCAATGCGCCCACCACCCATTTTTAATCATTATAAAGCGATCTCGCCGCATAACGGCTCGAGACACAGCGGCCGACGGGGCCCGACCGCCGCCGAGCGCCGCCGAACAGCGCGATCGCGCTGACAGCCGAGACCGGCCCCATATGCGAGGCCGACGGGACCCGACCGCCGCCGAGCGCCGCCGAACGCGTTGACAGATAAAACCACGCGTTCGGCAACACGCACGCGCAACTCCCACATCGGGACGGTTTACGATACCGGATCCCGGTATAAAAAGGCGATAGCACAATAAAACGACACACTTGATCCCGAGCATAAGTCCGATCCAGAAGCAGCAGAAAACCGTGGTCGAGAGCTCTCAGCCACGATCGAGTGCTCTCGCTACTGCTATCCTGAACGTATCCTTCCTAACCCGCGAAGGCAGAAAAGCCGAGGTGGAGAGCTCTCCGTCTCGGCCGAGTGCTCTCGGTGCCGACGCATTTAAATTCCTCGTCCAAACGATACCTCCGCGATAACCCGCCCGCGCCGCGACAATTCCGATAAACGATACGTCACCACACCGATGCGACTGTATCTCCATCACGCGCGCCGCGCCGCGCCGCCCGTTACACGACGAATTACAGTCCGCGTTGAAAACGAATCCTAGCTATAGCCCGACTCTTATATTGTACCAGATACATCCGCCGAGCCGTATTATCTCTTTTGAATTATATTGTATTTTGCCGTACTGGGCCGCCGCGCCTCCGAAGTACACGCACCGGTATTATATTTTATTTTGCCGTACTGGGCCGCCGCGCCTCCAAAGTACACACGCGCCGGTATTTTCTTTGAATTATATTATATTTGGCCGTACTGGGC
Organism: Leptothorax acervorum; assembly: GCA_035220615.1. NCBI lineage: Eukaryota > Metazoa > Arthropoda > Insecta > Hymenoptera > Formicidae > Leptothorax > Leptothorax acervorum. Next base: position 5,417 of record JASTWQ010001192.1, read on the forward strand.
CGCCGCGCCTCCAAAGTACCCCGCCGGTATTCTCTTTTGGAATTATATTATATTTCGCCGTACTGGGCCACCGCGCCTCCGAAGTACACGCGCCAGTATTCTTTTTGAATTCTATTATACGTTGTCGTACTGGGCCGCCGCGCCTCCGAAGTACGCGCGCCGATAATAGCACATCGCGTACACGCACGAATCTGATCGGTGTAAATCCACGCTGTGAACTCTAGTCACCACTCTGTTTATTCAAATCTTTATTATGATAAATTGTTTTTTTACTTTAACCCGCCTCTTTCTCGCGTCTATTGTCTCTGGACCTACCATCAAACTCCTGACCCGGCGAGCTAGTCCGCGTTCGATACCGATCTATAGGCAGGTCGTTATAATTTTATATAAATATTATATAAGATGTTTTTCCTTTCACATATATTTTATCTTACACAAAAGAATCTGCAGTTAAAACCAGTTTTATCCTGTTCTCATTATAAAGATTTTATCGTGTTGCCTGTTCCTATTCTTCCAAGGTAAAAACAAAATCAAATAAGTTGTTTCACTATTTTATAATTAAATTGGATTATTTTACACACATATTTTGACAAAATTTTGGCACAATTTGTTTTAGTGTAAATCTTTTTTGAGAAAATTGTAATTTTGCATTTTCCGTTTCTTAGATGTATTGTCCTTCTTATAGCAAAATCATGAATGTGCAAATTTTTACTTTTTGAGAAAAGAAGTGGGGTGAATGCCTCTTTTTGTTTTTAACTGTATGCTAAAATAATTGGCAAATAATAACAGATTCAAGCAATTAAAGAGTAAAAAGAACGATATTTTGTTTCGTTTCTTGAAAAAAATATTACAGTCGCAAGAGAATGCAAAATTACAATTTTCAAAAAAAAAGATTTGCGCTTCTTTCCAAAAGAAAAATAAAATAAGTTGTTTTACTATTTAAAAAAAAAATGGATTATTTTACACACATATTTTGTCAAAATTTTAAAATTTTTTTGGGCGTAAATCTTTTGTGTGAAAATTGTAATTTCGCATTTTTCATTTCGAAGATATATCATTGATCGAATTTTAAAGTATGGTATATGAAGTAGGGATAGAATTTTTTGGGCAGTTCCATAAAGTGTATAATTTTTCGTTACCGATCTTTTTGGAAACCGGTTCCGAAATTTTTCCAATTTTTCCGGAAATAATTGACCGAATCACAAAGAATTGTATGAAGACGTTTTCTTTTCACCTTTCCATCTCTGTTTACTTTCCTTTCCATCTCTTCGAATTTATAATATCAAAATCATGAATGTGCAAATTTTTACTTTTTAAGTAAAGAAGTGGGGTAAATGTCTCTTTTTGTTTTTAACTGTGCCAAAATAATTAGCAAAAAATAACAGATTTAATCGATTAAAGCGTAAAAAGAACGATATTTCGTTTCGTTTCTTAAGGAGGTTCGAGCATTACTTGTGAGTCAAAAATGCAATTAAAATAAATGTCATTACAGCGATCCCGAATTATATGCAATATTAGTTGCTATGTTTGATGTGTTGGCGTATATACTATATGTATAAGGCCATGGGTAGTTCGTTAGGAATCGGGGAAAAAGCAGTACAGAGATGTACACGCGTAGTATGTAATGTTAAGTACGTAAGCTTTATTGATACATGACTGGAGCGTTTAGTTGCTCACATTCGACTGACTCTTCGAGTCTCCACGACCGATCGTCATCGCGTCGCTCGCTCTGCCTCACATACATACGTACGGCGCTCACGCATGCGCTCAACGCATTTTCAGGCGGGCATCATTTGCGCATACACTACAACTTTCCCCCTTTTACAAAATATGTCTTTTCGCTATACGGGTTGAGCGACGTACAGGCTTGATGATTTGATTTGCGTGTCCTTTTGTTGTCTTTCCAAGCTCTGTACGTACTTCGTATGTTGAAGGTGATAACTTCTTAGTGATTTCACCTTGAATGCGCTTACCGCCCGAAACGCCATGATTGTCTATCATGACCGTGTCGCCTGAATTCAAGTCTAGTTTCCTTGAATATGGACTAGCGTCAATTTGCGAGTTTTGTTTGTTTTCAACCTTTTCACGTAAGTCAGGTCTCAGCGCGTCGAACCGTGTTTTTATTTCTCGTTTAAGAAATAAATAAGCTGGAGATTTGCCCGTAGTACAATGAGGCGCGCTACGATAATCGAATAAAAATTGACGCGTTGCTGTATCCATCCTTTTCCCCCCTTGAACCATTTTTTTGACTTTGTGTTCGGCGCTTGTGCGCGCTCATCGCTTAACCTTTGTTGTTTGTCCTTATGCTGAGGCTTACGTGCGTTAGCTTCGCGTAGTGCAAAATTTTCTTGCTTGTAGCTTCTGTTTGCTAATGTTTGTAATGCTCCTGCTGCATTTTTTACGGCAGCCTCTCGAGCCACTGCCTCTTTCAATGCTGTGTCGTATGTCAGCTGTGTTAGCTTGAAAAGCTCTACTCGTGTTGCATCGTCGCGTATCCCACATACTAACTGATCTCGTAGCGCTGTATTTAACTCTGTGAAGTTACAGTTCAGCGATAGTTGCCTTAACCTTGTTGCAAATTCTGCTACTGATTCATTTGCCTCTTGTCAGGCGCGGTGAAAAGTACATCTTTCCATAACCTCTGAAGGTGCTGGCTTCAAGTGTGCGCTTATTAGTTGAATTAAATCTTTATACGGCTTCGTAGCCGGTTTGTCCGGAGCACATAAGTTTTTGACCAGTTTGTACGTCTCTTCGTCACATGATGTCAATAGCGTTGCTCGTTTGATGTCGTCATCTGTAATCTTTTTCACGATGAAGTGTAGCTCCAAACGTTCCGAGAACGCCTCCCAGTCGTCGGATTCGAGTCGGAAAAATATTTTTGTTTCTCCCATGTTGTCGTCGCTGTAGTCGATTTCACTTGTACCGTCGTCCGGCGTCTCTGTAGACTCTGTAGAATCTTCCTTATCGGCCTCGCTTTTTTCTGTTTGCGATTCCGCTCTCACTAATTCTACTAAAATTGCTCGTAGAGAATCTCTATCTGACGTGTCCTGTGCGTCTATACCTCGCTTTCGTAATTCAACGATGATATCTTTCTTTAGTAGACGGTGTGCTTCTGTAAGCGTTAATTTCTTGGTAGTTTCGTCAACTACGCCTTTTGTCTTTGTTTCACTTTTGTCTACGTCACTCATTCAACTGTAAATCCTTTCACTTTTCTGTAGTTATATTTGTCCCGTTGAGTCGAATGTTTTTCACTAGAAAACCAACAATTGTATCCCGATTGTCTCGGCGTTGACTGCGTAGTCGAAAAATGGCGTCGTAGCCACGTGTTGGCTTTGCTCCGATCGTCTCGGCAATGTAGAAAAAGAAAATATATATGGCGTCGTAGCCGCGTGTTGTCTCTGCTCCGATCGTCTCGGTGACGTGTGCGTCGCAGCCGCGTGTCCGCCTCGCAAGTGCTTCTTCCCGATCGTTTCGGCGATGCGCTGTCGCAATACGGCGTCGTAACCGCGTGTTCACTGTTCACTTGCTAGCTACCACGTTTCCTCGACTCCTGCCGTTCGTCACACAAAACCCTTCCGAATTTGCGCACTTGAAAATCCTCGTCGCTAGTTGCTATGTTTGATGTGTTGGCGTATATACTATATGTATAAGGCCATGGGTAGTTCGTTAGGAATCGGGGAAAAAGCAGTACAGAGATGTACACGCGTAGTATGTAATGTTAAGTACGTAAGCTTTATTGATACATGACTGGAGCGTTTAGTTGCTCACATTCGACTGACTCTTCGAGTCTCCACGACCGATCGTCATCGCGTCGCTCGCTCTGCCTCACATACATACGTACGGCGCTCACGCATGCGCTCAACGCATTTTCAGGCGGGCATCATTTGCGCATACACTACATTAGTATAATAAATTTTAGATGCTACTTACGTGCTATATTCTTCGTCAATTATTAGTGTACAGAATATTAACTATTATATAAGAGCGTCAACGACTTCTCGGGAATACACTTGGCAACGTTGCGTTGCGCTTCAGTGACCGACTTCACCGACTATGGCGAGTGACAAGGAAGAGGCTCAGAGCCGATATAAAGGCCGATTTTGTACAAAAAGAAAAATAAAGTGGATAGAGAATGTTGTTGTTGCTAACAAACGAAGACACACGGCATATCAAAAACCAGGTAGATATAAAAACATGTAATATGCGATACCTGTCAACATAACACCTTTAATTTCTTGGACTGTGCTTAGAACGGCGATATTATTAATTCTATTTATTCTTTTTATATAGCTGAGAATAATTATGTAACACTCACTGGACGTCGACTGATAGATTTGCACGTGCTCGCCAATGAGTTATGGTGCAAGTCATGTAACGTTCCAACATCGCTGCGGCATGTAACGAAAGAGGATTGTATTGGACTTGCCAGCATCTTTCACGTCACTTGCCAGCTATGTCAGAGGGTATATCAAGTCAACACGTCAAAAATAGAAGAATCGTCAAGATTTTCGAAAGCAACATACACAGTCAACACCAAAGTTGTTATCGGTTAGTAACAAGTGGATTTTTTTAGCATGATTGATTGAGAAAATTTTATTTTATAGTAATTACTTGTTATTATAGGAACACTTGAAAGTGGAATTGGAGAAACTCATTTAAATAAAATTTTATCGGCGGTAAATGTTCCTGTAATGTACAGTTCTCTTTATAAACGTCATGAGAGAAAGGCAGGCAAATCAATTGAATGTCTCGCTAATCAAAGTTGCTTGGAAAATTTGAAGATTGAAAGAGCGCTAACGATTGAAAAAGAAAAGTAAGAATAATTTCTATTTGGCCTATCTAATCTCTACTAGTATGTGTATGACCGAATTTTTTTGCATGTTTGTAAACCATTACTATCGTTGACAATTGCATATCTTTCTTTTTACATTTTTCTTTATCTTTCCTTTGTCTTGAAATATTTATTCCTAACAAATGGATTTGCATGGAAAAAAGATTTATGGATTTCTTTCTCGTTGCTTTTTCCTTTCATTGATAGCTTGAATCTTTTGCCTGGTTGGTTCGAGAATATGGTAGTATATATTATTGCGAGTTATGACGCCGGATGGCAAAAAAAGGGTTCCGGGAGATCGTATAATAGTTTGACAGGTACTTAACAGTACGTATACTAGGCCGGTTCTAACCCAGGAGCTCCGAGGGGGATAGAGGGGAAGGGGAGTACCCTGCGACGCATAACCTTCTTTCCTGCTACCCCCCTCGGAGCTCTTGGGTTAGAATCGACCTAGTATACCTACCCTTAACTTTCCATTAACAAGCATTACGATTCTTATTTTCTTTTTTTCTTGCTTTTATAACAATAGATTAAATTAATAAATAATAATTATGGGTGCATGTACAATGATCTATTTGTTACAGGTCACGGAACAACGATCGGCTATTACTCCGGTAAGGTAATAGCTTACGGCACACGAGTGAAACGTTGCATTTCTTGTGACAGAAATTCGTCTAAAGCCCACGATTGCCGCCTAAATTTCGAGGGCAAAGTCGATGGAAGCAGACATTGCCGTTGAAATCTTTTTAAAGAATAAAAATTTCAAAACTGTCAAGGTCAAACTAGGAACATTGATAGGAGACGATGATTCCAGCACGATCGCTCGACTGCGCAGGGAGTCGAACCACGATATAAAAAAATGGACCGATAAGAACCACGCTATGTGCAAGTTAACGAAGTCTTTGTACGCCCTAAAATCTCTATCCACTCCATTGATCGACTACTTCAAATACTGCTTGGGATGCGTACTAGAAACCAACAAAAATGATCCGGAGGCTACGAGACAGGGAATTCTCACGATAACACCTCACGCGTTTGATGAACATTCGAGTTGCGGGGAATGGTGTAAGTTCAAGAAAGATCCCGAAAATTATAAGCATAAATTACTGCCTGGCGGAAAGGGATTGACAGGACAAGAATTGAAAGCGTCCATCCAAAAAATCTTCGTGTCATTTGCGAATCAAGCTGAAAAACTTGCGCCCTGCGGATCATCACAAGGAAATGAGTCTTTAAACAGGTCCATAGCAAGCACGAATCCTAAGACTATGCATTACGGTGGATCGTCTTCAAGTGATATTCGAGTAGGCACTGCAATACTAAAAAAAAATGTTGGAAATACACACGTTACTAAAGTACATAGCCATATGAAGACTTCCCCATCGTCGAAATTGGCGCATAAATACCGTCAACAAATGGACCGTGTGCAAAAACTTCGCTCGAGCAAAGCCAAATCAATCACTTTTAAAAAACGTCGTCGTCAACTCTTCAAAGCGAAGTCTAATCAAAATTCCAAAGCTGGAAGAAAAGAAGGAATATCCTACGAATCGGCTTGCGGTTTTGATCTCGGCATAGATTTTATCGATAAACCAACTTTGGATACTACGAGAAATATCATTCCAGCCGCTGCGAAAGCTGTTATATTCGATTTAGAGACTAGCGGTTTGGGCAGAAGTTGCGAAATCCTTCAAATTGCCGCAAGATGTGAGGATTCCGAATACAATGCGTACATCATGCCGCTGCACAGCATATCAAGCAGCGCATCTGCCGTCACTGGACTTGAAATACAGAACGGCGATTTGGTTCTGGATTCGGTGCCAGTTTCAACCGTTTCGCCGCGTGTTGCTATCGGTGGTTTATTAATGTTTTTACGCTCCATCGCTGAGAGCACAGTTTTGACAGCCCACAACGGTTTTAAGTTTGACGCCCCTTTGATAATTAAATTCGTTCAAGAGCAAGGAATGCTTGAAGAGTTTACGTCTGTGGTCCATGGCTTCGCAGATACTCTCCCAATGCTAAAGAACAAGCTAACAGAGCGACGGGCTTCGAAAGCAAGTTTCAAGCAGTCTACACTAGCCGAAGAATACCTCGGGTCAGAAGCTGCGGTAGGCGCACATAATGCACTGTATGACGTCGCAATGTTACAAAAGCTCCTAGCACATCCAGATATCGATATTACAAACGAACAGATCCTGGAAAATGCAATGACGGTCGAGTCTCTGATTACTCAAGAACAACGCTCCTTACAGTGCAAGATCCGCAAAACTTCGCTTGAGTGCCTCAAACACGAATCAAATCCTCAGGAACCGGATGCTAAATCGTCGGGGATCTCAACAAGTATGGTAACAAAAATTGCAAAAGCTGGAATAACTTTGGAAGATCTTTTGCAATCGTATAACACAAGTGGACGTCGAGGAATTGAAATCCTTTTAGGGCAAGATGTCGGTGGTCATCCACGAGTTACGAAAACGAAGAAAGTAATCGACGGTTTATCGTATAAATTAGCCGAACTCACAGAAAAATCTGAATTAGTTGATACTACATAATTGTATTTTGTGGGATATTACAGGATATGTTATCTGCTAAATAAAAATAATAGTAGTTATAAAAATGTAATTTCCCTGAATTACTGCCCTATTGCAATTTTCCAAAATTTGATGCACTAAAAACGCTACAAGAATTCACGTAGAAATAGATGTCAGGCAAAATAAGGTTGGGTTCGCATCAGCTGTTGCGCTGAGGCGTTGCCAAGTCTGTCACTGCCAATTCGATCCGCGAGGTAAAAGTACTTTGTAACAATAAAGCCTTTTATTACTCAAAAGCCATCGTAGAGCCTTAATTTTTTTATATGATTTACATAAATACTTTACACAAATAATCGCAAAACTTGAGCAATATTGACCGTATAGTTTTTTTGTAATATTATTCGGAAGTTGACCACTTTTATCCTATTATCTTATGAGAAACGGCGCTTCGAGGTAGATTATCACTGGTTTAGTACATACTTAGCCGCCTTAGGACTTTGAAAAACTAGCATTTGATAGATGAAACATCAAGGATTGTGTAAAGACTTTAAAAATCGGATTTTACCGTGTGGATTTCTGGCTTTATCGTCACAAAGTTCAGGTCCTAGCGTAGAATGTTGATTAATAAGCGATTCCTGAGTCGTTGACGCTTTCATACCTCGACATATATTTATTAATATTCTATACATTAATAATTGACGAAGAATATAGCACATAAGTAGCATCTAAAATTCATTATACTAATATTGCATATAATTCGGAATCGCTGTAATGACATTTATTTTAATTGCATTTTTGACTCACAAGTAATGCTCGAACCTCCTTAAAAAAAAATATTATAGTCGCAAAAAAATGCAAAATTACAATTTTCAAAAAAAAAAAGATTTGCGCTTTTTTCCAAAAGCAAAATCAAATAAGTTGTTTCACTATTTTTTATAAATAAATTTAATTATTTTACACACATATTTTGTCAAAAGTTTAGAATTTTTTTGGGCGTAAATCTTTTTTGTGAAAATTGTAATTTTTCATTTTTTATTTCGAAGATATATGGTTTTTCTTAGAGCAAAACCATGAATATGCAAATTTTTACTTTTTAAATAAAGAAGTGGGGTGAATGTTTTAATGTTTGTATAAAATAATAAAATTTAATTAATAATAAAGAGATAATATTTTTTGGGGTAAGATCTGTTTTTGATAAAAAAAATCAAAGATTTTTTTTATATTATATTTTGTGTGTATATGCAAATTAGGTTGTATATGGCAGTAGAAGGAACATAACAGGAAAAAAAAGAGAAAAAGAAGTAAGTTTTAATTATACAGTAAATAAATTTTCGCGACTGTACATCCAAGCAAACAAATTTCGGCGTTCAATATTTAAAGAACAAGTACGAAATGCCGCGAAAGAGAAAAGGCAGAAATTTGAGTAAAGTGAATCGTGAAAGCAGCCGCTCAAGACAGAAGCGAAAAAATGAGAGTTTAGAGGAAAGGACTAAAAGACTTGAAGCTGATGCTCAGACATGTTCAGCAGAGGGCAGATAAAAATAATGAGGCAAAATCTCAGACTTGAAGCTGATGCTCAGAGACATGCTCAGCAAAGGGCCGACGAAAATGATGAAACGAAGTCTCAACGACTGGAAGCTAACGCCCAAAGAAATGCTCAGCAGAGGGCAGAGGAAAATAATGAGGCAAAATCTCAAAAACGAAGCTAATGCCCAAAGAAATGCTCAGCAAAGAGCCGACAAAAATGATGAAACAAGGTCTCAACGACTGGAAGCTAATGCCCAAAGAAATGCTCAGCAGAGGGCTGACGAAAATGATGAAACAAGGTCTCAACGACTGGAAGCTAATGCCCAAAGAAATGCTCAGCAGAGGGCAGAGGAAAATGATGAGACAAGATCTCAACGACTTGAAGCTGATGCCCAGAGACATGCTCAGAGAAGGTGCCAAGCCAGACAACTAATCACCACATTGCGCTAATTGCCAAAGGTCATGAAATAAATGTGCCTGTTCACACACTTGGCCAAATGAATGTCGAATGCCAATTTTGCAAATCGTTAAACTTTATATGTGAAAAGCCTAAAGATGGAAAATTTACATATTGTTGCCAAAAGGGCAAGCTTCAATTAAAACACATAAATTTTCCTGAATTTCTTAAAAAATTATTCATGGGAAATGATGCTCAATCTAAGAATTTTTTGGATAATATTTGTTCATATAACAGCGCTTTAGCTATGGCCTCCATGGGTGCCCCGGACAATAAGAATCCCTTGGATGTAATAAACCTTGCTCCTTATTGCTTAAAGATTCATGGGCAATATCATCATTTGACCTCGACGGCAATGCGCCCAGAGGATGGGCAAGCTCCGCGTTATGCACAACTTTACTTTTTGGATACGGAAGAAGCTGTTCATCATAGAATGAATAACAAAGCCAACCAAGGATGTGATTCAGCTCTGATGAGAGATCTGTCATGCTTCATGGTTCAATGCAATGAATTTGCCAAGACTTTTAAAATGATGCGTCAAGTTGAACGAGATCTTAATCCGAGAGGCACTCAAGCCCCTTTCATGTTGTCCTTTTGAAATGATCCTAAACATGATCCAAGAAGGTACAATGCTCCACGAGCTAATGAAATAGCCGTGGTCTTTCAAAATGTTGATGGTGAGCTTCCATTTGAGAGAGACATTAAGATTTATAACAAAAATTCAAACAATGTCCAACAAATTTCAATTCTGGACAAAAGGTGTGACCCAATGTGTTACCCTTTGTTATATCCATACGGTAATGATTGATGGCATTCAGAATTGAAATCTTATAATCTTAAATATCCAGGATTCAAAATAACTCAAATGGATTATTATGCTCACTTGCTGGCACCAAGAGCAGAATTTAGTCAATTTCAAAGAGCAGGCAAGTTGAGATGTCAATTCATACTTGATGCCTATATGAAAACTGAAGCGAATAGGCTCAATTATATTAAATTGAATCAGCCCCAATTAAGAGCTGAACTTTATTCAGGATTAATGGATCACCTTGATAATAGAGCACAAAATGTAGGAATAAAAGCTGGTGTACCTGTAATATTACCATCTTCATTTATGGGCAGTCCCAGGAACATGCAGGAAAAATACCAGGATGCAATATCTTTGGTGAGAAAGTATGGTAAACCAGATATTTTTCTAACGATAACTTGCAATCCTCAATACCCTGAAATTAAGGAAAACCTAGATGGATGCCGAGTAGAATACCGACCTGATTTGTTCGCAAAAACATTCAACTTGGATGTCAAAGAGACTATGAAAGATCTCATTAAAAATGAAATTTTTGGAAAAATCATAGCCTATGCAGGTGTGATTGAATTCCAAAAAATAGGACTACTACATTTGCATTTACTTACTATGTTAAGTGAGGAGGAGAAGCCTCGAGAACAAGAAGTCATTGATATGATGGTATGGGCTGAAATTCCTGATGAAGAAAGACATCCAAAACTTAATGCAAAAGTTTTAAAGCATATGATTCATGGTCCGTGTGGCGATCCGAACAAGAGATATCCTTGCACTGGGGAAGATGGAAAATGCTCAAAAGGCTTTCCCAAAGAATTTCGAGACGAAACAGATGCAAATGTAAATGGATATCCCATGTATCGACGAAGGAATACAGGGAAAAAATATATTGTCAGAGGCAAAGAAATTGACAATCGATGGGTGGTGCCATATTCGCCATATTTAATTATGAAATATGATCGGCACACAAATAGGCTCAACAGTGAAGAGTGTAAAATACTTATACCAGTACATTCACAAAGGATTTGACTGTGCAGCAATTGAAGTGCAAGCACGAGATGTTACAAGGATCATTAAAATAGATGAGGTTAAATCATTCATGGATGTAAGTGCACCAGAGGCAATGTGGAGACTAAATGGATACGATCTGTTCATGAAGTCTCACACAGTAATAAGATTGGCAGTTTATTTGCTTAATCGACAAATGGTTTATTTCCGAGAGGAAAATGAAGAACAAGCAGCGCAAAGAGAGCTCACACGAGATACTACGCTAACTGCATGGTTCAAATTAAATCAATCTGATGAAAATGTGAAAAATTATCTTTACACAGAGATTCCTTCTCACTATGTTTTTGAAAAGAAAGAAACAAAATGGAAAGCACGCCAAAAAGATGTTGAAAAAATAATTACAAGGCTCTACACAGTGAGCATTAAAGACACTGAGAAATTTTATCTCCGTCTTCTTCTCCTACATGTGTCGGGGGCAAAACGATTTGAGGATCTGAGAACTGTAAATGGAGTTCTTTATGAGACATTCAAGGATGCGGCAATTACAAATAATTTGGTAGAATCTGATAATCTATGGGACAAAACGCTAGAGGAAGCAACAGAAACCCATATGCCTGCACAACTTCGAGAGCTATTTGCCTATATTTGCATTTTTGGAACCAACAAATGTATCAACTCTTTGGAATAAATACAAAGAGGCTATGATATAGGACTTTATACACAACAATGTTGTCAATCCGGAAAATATGGCTTTGAATCTTATAGAAGAAATTCTAAAGAATAATGGAAGTAGCTGTGAGAACTTTCAGATGCCTAAACCAAAACCAGTGAATATATACGTCACTGAGTATAATGTGGAAAAGGAAAGGCAACGTGGTGCATATTTATTATCGACATTAAATGAAGAGCAAAAGCACGTGTACGATTTAGTCATACAGGCAATTGAGAATGAGAATGAACCCAAACGATTATTTTGTATTGACGGATTTGCAGGAAGAGGGAAAACATACCTCTTTAATAGGTACATTATTGAGTGTAATTCGAGAAAGAAAAGAAGAGGTTGTACGATGTGCATCAACTGGAATTGCAGCCACACTTTTAAAGGGAGGAAGAACGTATCACTTTGTGTTTAAGCTTACAATTCCAATTGATGAAGGAACTAAATCAAATATTAGAGGAAACTCGCAAGCTGGAAGAGAATTGATCACTGCCAAACTCATCATATGGGATGAGGTGAGCATGACTGTCGGACAAGCCCTAACAGCAGTTGATAAACTCCTCAGGGATCTCATGAAGAATCCGAGACCTTTTGGAGGAAAAGTTATTTTATTTGCAAGAGATTTCGGACAAAATCTGCCTGTAGTACCTCATGCAAACAAATTAACCATAATTAAGTCGACTGTCAAATACAACCCAATATGGAAGAATGTGGCTCAGGTTAAACTCAAGCAAAATATGAGAACTGGAGAAGAAAGAGAATTTGCAAATTGGATGTTGCAACTGGGAGATGGTAAATTGTCTAATACAGATAGACTACATCCGGATACAATAGAAATCCCCGAGGATTTTATATCAAGAGGATCAATAATCAATGAGATTTTTGGAAATAGACTCACCATGGAAAAAGTGAGGGAGAATCCAGATCGAGCGATCCTTTGTCCAAGGAATGAGGACACGTTTAAAATAAATGATGAAATCCTTTAACTCATGGAAGGAGAAGAAAAAGAGTATTTCTCAATTGACTCAATTGTGAGTGATGATCCACAGGAGCAATTAAATTTCCCAATTGAGTTTTTAAACTCAGTGATACCCTCTGGGATGCCAGTTCATAGACTAAAAATAAAAGTTGGTGCAACAGTAATTTTATTAAGGAATTTGAATACAAAGAAGGACTATGCAATGGCACGAGATTGATTGTAACTGAATTGAAACCTAACCTAATTCATGCGGAAATTCTGACAGGCCGTGCAAGAGGTCAGATTATGTTCATCCCAAGGATCGATTTTCTACCAAATGATACAGAACTTCCGTTTAAGCTGAAAAGGAGACAGTTTCCAATTCGAGTGGCATTTGCAATGACAATCAATAAATCCCAGGGACAAACTTTAGAAAAAGTAGGAATTTATCTGCCACATCCAGTATTTTCTCATGGACAACTCTATGTTGCATTTTGAAGAGCAACTAAAAGGGGATGTATAAAAGTTAGGGTGGAAGAAAACAGGAAACAAGGACATCTCATTGAGGGAAATCAGAAATCTTTTACGACAAATGTTGTATATCGAAAAATTTTATAAATTGACGAGAAATAAAATGTAGGAAATTCTGAATTTATGAGAGAAAATAAAGGAAAATAAAATGCAGGAAAAAAAATAATATCAAAGAGGATAATTACATATAACAAGAAGGTCAAAATAAGATCTACGTAATGTGGAGACCAATAAAAAGAAAGCGCAGTTCGAACAAGGTGAAGCAAACGTAAGCATGATTAGGGGAGACCAGGGCGAAAAGTCTTCGGGGTAAAATCGTCAAATCAAATATCTCGGAACCTGTATATTGTGCGAACTCGCTATTAACATTGTAAACGCTCCTTATGGTACCATGTGACCAACGGAGTTTCGGCAGGTTATCTGCCATGTTATGATTTTTACGAGGGCAAACGTGTTTTTGGAAGGTGAAAGTAAAATTTTTTGCGCGTTGAAATTTTGTGATCTGCAATAATATTTGCTCTCCAAATCTCGAGGTACGTGATTATAAAGAGTAATACATGCTGAACACGAATCCAGTGTAGTTTTTTCATTATCGTTGGTCTAATATTTCGTGGGCGATCAAATCTGAAACTTGTGTTTGGGGCTAATTCGTCAGTAAGCACCCGGGGTAGACTTTTATAATATTGGCAAATTTTCTAATTTTATTATATTTTTCAGTCTTTTCTACCCCTATTTCATATATAATTCTTTAATATTTGGTTGATTAGTTCTTGAGTTATAGAATCCGTACACACACACAAAAACACAAAATGATGAAACATTTTAACACTTCAATTAATAAATGTTTATATTTTTCTTTGACAAATAATTAATAAAATGTATTCTATCAGTTTTCATAATCGGAATTATGTATTTATGGAGTGACGACTCTGCCCCGGCATTTTTGAGATTTCAATTTTTCCACCGTTGTCGTTTTTGCTCTATACCGGTTAAACAAAGCGACGTAGGCAAAAATTTTCTATATAAATTTTGTAGCTAAAAGTTCACTCTTTACAACGGTATACCACATTTAACTAAAATTATTTATTTTGTTGCAAAAAATCGGCACCAAAAAAAACTGTCGATCTCGCTCTGGTCTCCCCTACTATGGATACTCATCCAGTCACCCGACCGGTGAATTTTTCGAGCGGACATCGTGGCTGTTGCAGAAGGAAGGAAAGTATAGTAGAGTTTAAGTTGTATGGTAATATTTTTGATAAAGAAAACATATACAAGTAATCCTATTGAAACATTTTTAAAATATTGCAATAAGATTTCAGAAATATATTTCAAAAATTTGTGCCGAAATTATCAATTTTAGCTATTTAATCAAATTCTTTTTTACGAAAATTTGAGAAAATAGCTAAAACTGCGATACTTTCAAATTATGGCTTTAAACTTATATTTAAATTTAATAATTTTCTTTTTTTTGTTTCTATTTTTTTAATATTTTTTTTAACTCCGCCTTGGACGGTCCCAAGCCCGGCCTGAGAAAGGAGGAGGGTTGGAGTGGGCAATCTTAGCACCCACTCCGTAAAACTAATTATATAATTTTAATATTGTTTAAATATTGTTTAAATATTGTTTAAATTTTGTTTAAAAACAAAGAAACATACAAACATAGCAATATTGTTAAAAGTTATCAGAAAATTCTAATTTGCACATTTTTTTTATTACATTGGCAAATTATTAAAGGTATAAATTTTTTGATTAATAATGTAAATTGACAACCATACAGACACCATATGATGTTGTACTATATAATGTTATACTTTATAGATAGGCTAGCTTTCAGGCCCGCTTCGCGTAAATATATATTGTTTTATATATATATATACACGATGATTCAAAATAAGTATATTGTCCCGAAAATGTCACATTCTTGACGCGATTCTAAGGCGATTTTTCATCTACAAAAAATTATTTCAAAGCTTAGTTTTTGAGTTATTCTTTTTAATTTTTTTATTTTTTTAATTTTTTTAAAATAAAGCCAGTAAAATTTATGGGCAGTATACCCGGAATTACGAGTTATTTTAAAGTAAATAATTACCTTATCACATGTACAGGAGGTAGGCAAGGCAAGGGCGGCGCGATTCACCGTCGCGAGCGCTTATGTGAGGCCAGGTGAGGCACCTCCTGCGATCATGTGATTGTTGCACACGAGAATAGACACATTTTTCATCTTCTTCTCTCTCATTCACTCAATTCGTCACTTAATCACTCACGTTCACTGATTCGAAGAAAGAATCGTAAAACACGCAGCAGCACAACACTGAACACACAATAAACGCGTTATCTTGGGCTGCGTTCAGAAACATCACCCGAGGCCCCCGGGTATCATGTTATCCTTGTTGTTCACCGAATGTTAAGCAAGGATATAATGATACCCGGGGACACTCGGGTGATGTTTCTGAATGCACCCCAGGCGGCTCCGGCTGGAGGGAGTACACCGGAGTGCACACCGAGGTCACTGAGTGCAACACAACAATAACATAACCAAAAATCGGTCGACTGCTTGCTGACAAGAGTAAATCGCAACTCATCGCGTCGCGTAAAAGAATTACGGGGTGGTCTCGCTTCGCGTGTACTTGGTGCGAGACAATACCGTTACCGTGTCTCTTGATACGTGTCGTGATAACGCGTTTGTTGTGTGTTGCGCTGCTGCATGTATTATGATTCTTTCTTCGAGTCAGTGAACGTGAGTGAGTAAGTAACGAATTAAGGGAATGAGAAAGAAAAAGATGGAAAATGTGTCTATTCTCGTGTGCAACAATCAGCTGATCGCAGCAGGTGCCTCACTTGGCCTCACATAAGCGCTCGCGACGGTGAGTCACGCCGCTCTTGCCTTGCCTACCTCCTGTACATGTAATAAGGTAATTATTTACTTTAATAACTTGTAGTTTCGGGTATACTGCTTATAAATTTTACTCGCTTTATTTTTAAAAAATTAAAAAAATAAAAAAATTTAAATAAATAATAACTTAAAAACTAAGCTTTGAGGAAATTTTTTGTAGAGGAAAAATCGTCTTAGAATTGCGTCAAGAATGGGACATTTTCGGGACAATATACTTATTTTGAATCACCCTGTATACATATATATATATATATATTCACAAATATATTCTTATTACATTCACAAATTAAATTAGCAGCAAAAAGAATACAATTAGAAAAAAGAGATAAAGTAAAATCAAAAAAGAAAGCAAAGTGTAATAACTAAAGAGAAAATATTATTCTAAGAATTGTTTGTTCAAAGCTTTATTAAGTTTACTGCAATGAAAATAATTTATATTAGAGTGTTGACATGTTAAAACTGATTTACTAATATTACTAATTATTTTCTTTAATTACTAATATATTTTCAACGTTTAATTATAAAAAAGTCTGATGAAAACTGAGCCAAAGTAAGCTAAACTTAATTTAATATTTAATACTAAAAAACGGCCATAAACGGTGCATTCACCCTAATTATTATTACATTCAACTGTAATACAGATAATCCGAGAAAAATAAAAGATAGTCCGAATAAAATAGTTATACGTACTTGTTGATGTACCAGCATGTGTCTCTGCAGATTGTTCAGCCTGTTGAACTCGCGACCGCACACTTTGCAATCAAACTTCTTGTCGGGATCGTGATGCTTCTTGTGCATACTCAAGTCGGTTATGTGGTGGAAGGTCTTGTAACATATATCGCTTATACTTGCGTTGTTCGTTAGGCATATGCGACTCCTCGTGTTTCGCTAGACTGGTCTTATTACTTCCTTTTAGGGCCTCCTATTACTTCTTCTCTTGTACAATTCCAGGTATTGCCTTCGGTAGCAGCAGTCTGAAAAATTAAACAATACAATTAGATTCACACATTTGAAAAATAGATTTACAAATATATATACACAAATATATATATATACAGGGTGTCACTTAATTCGCGCCCACTATTTACACAGTGATATTTCTCATAAAAAACTGAGTCAAAAAGTCCTGAATCATTTTTTTCGAATTATGCTTAGAAAAGTAGTTATTATTAATTAAAGATTAGCCAGTCAGCATCGCTTTTTAAACGGACGCACGTTCGTGAGCCGCGCATCTACTAGTATGCGTGAGCGAGCCGCCGCGCCGCCGCTCGCTCCGCTGCGCGCTCAGCCGCGCCGCAGCGGCCAGCGATGTTCCGTCGCCACGATCGTCCGTGTAAAGTTCAGCTACGAAATAATTAATAATTACTCTTTGCAATAAGCATAATATTTCCTACGTTAAAAGCATCTTTTCAGATTACAATTCGTTAATTCAATTCAGATCTCGTCAAGATTTAACCGCGGCTGTAAGAAAACTGTAATCTTTTATGTAAAAATACACACACACACAAATCATTTTACAAGTTGTTCTTTCTGTTGATAATATTGATCAATGTAATTAAGCTGTTCGACACAAGATAAGCAGAAATCATTAATGTCTCATGCAATCCGTCTTATAATACGCACGTTCTATGAAATTTGCTTACATTGTTTTGACATCTAGTCAATATTTCTGTTTATTTGACGAATATGAAATAACAGGTGATATTGCTTCGTTTTTTCTGGAAATCTAAAAATAGAAAGTTTAGTCAATATAAAATCGAAAAGAGTTGATATGTCTTTAGTCTCATATCTTGAGTTCATTTACTACTTACAAGTAAAATAAAAAATTTAGCCAATATAAGACCTAAATGTAAGGAGGAAAACCAGTGTAACAGCTTAAAAAAAAGCTATTTTTAATGATTTTTTTTCTGAGAAATAATTGCTTTTTTTTTAAATCACTTTACTAACATCACAATGTACATAATTTGGACTACTTCTTGTAAAATTGTTGTTAAAAAATATTTATATTTATAGCTACAATAGCTACAATAGTGTTAGCGGCTAAAAAAATTATTGTGTTGAACGGGCGGGCGTATGCATAGCGGACCAACGGAAGTTCTGAAATAAAATAACAAGTATGTTCTTAAAATATGAGACAATAGTTTTAGTTGTACACACGGATTTAAAAAAAAAATAATTTGTTACAAAATGGCACTTTAAGAAAAAAACGGTTTAAAAATTGGTGAAAAATTGACTTGTTTCTTAACGTTACAAGAACAAATTACTTAATGAAAAATTCCGTACGTACAACTGAAGCAATTATCTCATATTTTAAGAAAATACTTGGTTTTTTATTTCAGAACTTTCGTTGGTCCGCTACGCATGCGCCCGTATTTTTTTCAGGCGACTTAGGCTATCACAGCTATAAATATTAATTTTTTAAATAAAAATTTCACAAAAGTAGTTTAAACTATGTACTTTGTGATGTTAATAAAGTGATATGGGAAAAAAACAATAATTTGCCATAAAAAAATCTTTAAAAATAGCCTTTTTTATCAACTGTTACACTGGTCCCCCT
>JASTWQ010001193.1:0-23937 GCA_035220615.1 Leptothorax acervorum
ATACAATTTTTAATTTTCTTGTAAGTATTCAAAACTAAATAGCCATATTTAATAAAATCTATATACTCATGCAACTCAAATCTGCCATTTACTTATTATATGGATAGATAATAAATGACAAAAAAAATTTTTAGGCAACAATCAACGGTTATATTTAACGGTGATATTTGAATATATATAGGTAAACGGAGAAAATTTTATATCAAATTTTACTATGGTGTCGCACCAACTGCGGACTATCAAGGGGCAATAGTTTTAATGTCATAGTCTTATAGTAAAATTACTATGGCCATAGCATTTAATGCTACGACCATAGCATTCAATGCTATAATTATAGCAGTAAATGCTATGGCCAAGACACCAAATGCTATGGCCATAGCAATTTTACTATAAGACTATAGCATTTAAACTTGTGCTCCTTGATGGTTCGCAGTTGTTGCGACACCATAATAAAATGTAATATAAAATTTTCTCCGTATATGCGGTTGATCTTTGCAAATGTCAGTATAGTAATTTTGATGCTTTATTCCTTACTCTTAAAATTATTGTTGTAAATAATATATTAACCTAATTTATTCTAACTTATTCTTTAACTTCGTGTAAAGACATTCTATCGTTTTGATTGTTCTGATTTTTGTTTTATCCAACTTATGTCTCAACATGTACTCACATCAAGGTAGTTTCTTTCATACTCTATATATATATATACGTATATATACGTATATATATACGTAACTGCAGATTTGATATTTATTTTTTCTGATATTATTATTACAGAAAAATACGAGATATAAGAAATTATCTTCCTACCGCTTTTTCTCTCTTTTTCCTTCCTCCCACTTACACAAATCTTCACATTAAGGATCACCGTCTGTAGGTACATAATAGCATAAAGTAATGCGTAAAATATTTTAAATAATTATTCCTTTTTCCTTTCTTATCGTTAGTCACACATTTCATTGCAGACCTAGCACTTCAACTTCAGCTTTAACTTGTGATATGGATCCTTCTGCAGAAAGTCAAAAATCTGATTTGCTTCTTCAATCACTTGAACAAATGGAAAATGAAGCGGCACTTGACGAGTAACTATTTGTTTTGCGTATATCACACAATGTAAAAATATGTTACTTGTTAAATATTGATTCTTCTGCACAAGAATGATTTACAACATTAATATCTTAAATAATTCCATTTTTAATCACACCACATTTCAATGCAGGCTTATCACTTCAAACTCAATGAATTTGGATCCCTCTACAGTGCAGGAACAACTTGAATTGTGTCTTCAATGACTTCAACAGACGGGAAATGAAACAAGGGCGCTTGATGAGTAATTATTTGTTTTACGTGTATCACAAAATGTATCTAATAATATGCTACTATGTTAAATATTGATTCTTCTGTATAGGAATAATTTACAGCGTTAATATCTTAAATAATTGCATTGACATAATTATTGACATAATTGCATCTACATGTTTTCAATCACGTAAATAATTTTTTTAAATTTCTCTTTGCTTATTTTTGCTTTAATTTATTTTTTAATCTATTGTGCATCTATTATCTTATTAAGCATTTATTGTGCAACGGCTTGATTGCTTGAATTCATTGTTCGTCAGGAATCCAGGAGATTATCGTGCCAAATAAGGTTGCTCACCCCGGGCAACCTCCACGGATTCGAGGCAAGGGTTCAGCCATTGCGAAGCATCTCGCTTAGAATTTTCAGCCTGATCCAAACCCTTATCTTAATCGACGGATCTAAGGCGTTACGGAGCCGCGAACATTGACAAGCGAAAAAACAAGTAAATCGTGAAAAGGACGACGACGGGCAACGGCCCCGAAAGCAAGGGCTTCGTTCTCGAGAGAGTCGCAAATTAGGCGAGTGACCGACAGAGATAGCCAAGGATCATCGGGGAAGGATTCCGACAGGCGGGTGTCCAACATACATCTTGTTCCTCGACAGCTCATCTAAGAAAAATTAAAAAGATACCGATGATGCGCGAGAGCGATTATTAATTAATGCCAATCAGTATCAGTTTCCAGCGTAATTATTCTGCGTTATGGGCGCGTTCCTAATTAGATATCTTCGTATGTAACGTCTAATGACTACGTTAAATATTTATACAATCGCGTAATTATCCCGCGTCAAACGTAATTCGCTTCGCATCGCCATGTAGGAGATTGTTAGGCCTACTTCGCTGCATTCGCGCTTCAAGGAAGGACGAGCAAGTTTGTGCATCACGTTCGGGTCACTGGTGTACAGAGCAGACCGTTATGAGTCGGTATGAGCCACAGGGGGAGGTATTATGCATAGCTACGGGCGTAAATCCTGACTTCAAAGAAACTATCGCTTATTGATCCCGGGCCTCCCTCCTGTCGCCGACGACACAGGTCACGTCTGCATAACGATCCCCCGGAAAAGGGCACGTGCCTCTAAACTGCTCGCACAGGATAATCAACCTGACGCTGGTGCAGGAACCGCTATTGTGATCGGGCAATTCCTTCCGTGCACGATTGACGGCTGTCTTACGGTAAATCCTCATAGTAGAGCTTGCGAACGAAATGAGACATGAATAAGGACGACCGGAATACGTTTATCGAAATACTTTGGATGCATTTAACCCTTGCTGGCGTTGAGAATATTGAGGTGGATTTGCTGGAATAAGATTTATGGTAATTCCCTATTTTTGTCTAGGCGTACGAGACCTAGCCGCGCCTTATACGAGCTGAACGCGCGGGTCTTTCAATAAAGATTTATCGGTAAACCTAGACAATTAGGGCCTATACGAGAAATAAATCGCCACTTAAATATGTTGTAGGGGAGGTCTTTCTGAGTAATTCTACGCAAGAAAAAAGTGGGGACGGCATTGGTTTAGAAGAAATAGCAAATTGAAATTTGCTTACTTGACAGTTATTTTGAGCATTATAAGATGTATATATGAGAGACTAATGTACAAAAGTACATGCGTGGACAGAGGAGCGCGTTCCACACGTGTCGGGGGGTTGCGGGGAGGGTCGACTCTCCCCCCACCTGCATCCTCCCACCCAACCCTGTACAGGATGGACCTCGCTTCAACTTACAAAGCGCATACTTATAAAGCACGTCACTAACCTATAGGTTTATAATATCTAATAAATTGCATTAAAATTCTGAAATTTTAATTTGCTATATTTTCTAAACCAATGCCGTCCCCCACTTTTTTCTTGCGTAGAATTACTTAGAAAGACCTCTCCTACAACATAATTAAATGGCGATTGATATCTCGTATAGGCCTTAATTGTCTAGGTTTTCCGATTTATCATTACAAGACGGTACATTAGCGTTTACCGATATCTTTGGTGTTCCTTTGCGTACAACGCGAAATATGTCCTCGGGAACAATCTCGTACTCCTTGACACACGTGAATACATGTTTCAATCTACGAGTTTATCGTCGCGTCGTCGTTTAACATAGTCGGTCAAGGAATACGGAGTCGTCACAACGGCGTGGTTGCTCGTTTGTCGTATAATTTATGAACGCCGCGGCAATATAATGTAATCTTAATAGTCTATTACCGCATGAATCTTCAAATGCACAGATTTATTAACGCAAAAGTTTGCGAGATTGCACAGGGAAACCTTGTTTAGTCGATCAAGCTCGTACCGCTCGGGTAATTGTTTACTGAAGTAAACTTTTTCTCTTCTATACGTTGCGAGTCTCGGTTTCAGCGATCGTTAAAATTTTGCACGATGCGCTACTGACCGGCGAGTTGTCGTCGTTGCCGTAACGAGAATCCGACTAGTCGATATACATATAGGTACGATCGCGTATCGAAAGAAACGGTACTCATCACTTTTTCCATCGTTTCTCGTACCTATATATGTATATGCCGAACGGACTTCTGATGGTAACTACTGCTAGGAATAATGCATAACGTGTCACGATATAATGGGCCCTCCGTGTATCTCTATGCGCACAGTGCAAGACGATCTATTACTGTCGATCGCGACGGTGATGCACCCAAAAGCGCAAACAAAACGAAGTGAAAGCGACTCAATTCAGATTTTGCTTAAGCTCACAAGTAACCGTTACCAAGTGATATACATGATTTCTTTCATCATTTAGGGTGTGATTCAGGAACCCAAAAGACGATATTTTATGCCAAAAAATTAGCGCAATATTGTTTAGATTACTTATACAAGGTATTCTCTTTTTAATGATATAAGAAAGAATGATTATATATCTTGCAAACAACGCATTTGCGAAAGAAGTTTTTAAACAAAAGTTGCTTGGTTTCAATGGACACATTAAATGATAACATTTGCTTGATGTAAAGAGCCTCTCCGAAGATCACGATGAGGTCGCTTCCAACTTTTTCAATCAAATTATAAAATTTTTTAATAGAAACTGATTTGTTTCATCATCCTGCAATAAAATATACATATATTTTTAAAAATATATTTAAAAAAATATATATGTATATATATTATATATAGAACATATATAAATACCTAGGGTGGAGCAAAAAAAAAAATGATTTTTGAATTTTTACATGCCCGGGGGTGGGAAAGATCCCATTAGATGTAAAGACAATATTTGTATAGTTTTAACTTGATAGGGGTTTATCTTCTGCCTCCAACTTTTATTTGAAAATTTCTACGTAGAAAAATATCTACTTGCGAGATTGTATCTGGCATTTATATTTTTTACAGCTCTCAGCTAATCAAAATCTTTGTAATTAACCAGACTTTACTGCGAGGAGATAGCTGTAAGTTAAAATCTATATTTTTAAGGAACCACGGGAAAAGGCCTTTCGGTCAAGTTGTCTAAAACTTCTAAGTAAAAAGGAGCATAAAAAAAAAAAATTTGGCGCAATCCAGAGATCGATACGTTAATCCGTTTAGGAGTTATTTAGGGTCAAAGTTTGAAAAAGCCATTTTTTTTACCCTAAATAACTCGAACGGGTCAACATATCGACCTCTGGTTTGCGCCAAAATTTTTCTTTTTTATGCTCTTTTTTACTTAGGAGTTTTTGACGAATTGACCGAAAGGCCTTTTCCCGTGGTTTTGAGCGACGTACTTTAAAAAAATGGATTTCGATTTACAGCTATCTCCTTGCGGTAAACTCTAGTTGATCACAAAGATTTTGATTAGCTAAGAGCTGTAAAAAATATAAATGTCAGATACAATCTCGCAAGTAGATATTTTTCTACGTAGGAATTTTCAAATAAAAGTTGGAGGCAGAAGATAAACTCCTATCAAGTTAAAACTTTACAAATATTGTTTTTACATCTAATGGCATCTTTCCCATCCCCGGGGATATAAAAATTCAAAAATTTTCTTCTTTGTTCCACCCTAATACCTATATATTTAAAAACTTTTAAATAGTAAAAAAAATATATAGGTATATACATATATGTATATTTTATAGCAAGATGATGAAACAAGTTAGTTCCTATTATAAAACCTTACAATTTTATTGAAAAAGTTAGAGGTAACTTTATCGTGATCTTCGGAGAGGCTCCCTGGATCAAACAAATGTTATCATCTTATGTGTCCAATAAAACCAAGCAACTTTTGTTTAAAAATCAAAACTTTTTTCGCAAATGCGTTTTTTTCGTGATATTTGATCATACCTTCCTATATTATTAGAAAGAAAATACCTTGTATAAGTGATTTAAACAATATTGAGCTAATTTTTTTGGTGTAAAATATCATCTTTTGGGTTCCTGAATTACACCCTAAAAAATAAAAAAATCGGCATTACTTGGTAAAGGTTATTTTTCAGCATACTCTTATTCCTATAGATTATAGATAACAGTAGCTTTCTGTAAATGAGTGAAATATAATATTAGTGGGTGCACAGATTGAGCGTTAATTATTTATGATACAATTATTAATTGGTATGCTTTTTAATATTTTTGTAAAGTTAATTAATAAAGAATTTTGGACACACGCTGAATATAGCAATTGCATAAATCATTGCCAGTAAAACTATTAATGCTACAAATCCGCATACGATATTATCTGCGAATTGAAATACGGAATGTGAATTCTAACAGCGTGCGCTTGTTAAACTTACAAAATCGCTTGATTCCGCTGCTATCTACAGATTACGTTCTCTCAATTTAACATTAATTTGCACGCTAGTAGAAGAAAAGGAAAAGACAGAGCATGGGAACCTATCGAAAGTCCCCACATAAAACGAGACTCGCGCATGATGTATCGACTCCGCGCGAAGTCATCAAGTGACTCTATATAATAAATAAATATCCGCAGATATACGCTGTTAATCTTTGCAAATGTCTGTATAGTGATATTGATACTTTATTAATTGTTGCTTTTAATATTATTATTACATATGTATCTAATAACAAATTAATTTATTGTAATTTATTTTATAATCTTTCGTAAAAATATTTTATATAGTTTTTTCGACCGTCTTGACTTGTAACTGTATCCGACTGTTTAAAACACGTACCTATTTATATCAAAGCAGTTGTAAACTGTATGCGTATAAAAATTCATTATAAGTATAAATTTATTTTAGATACCCCCCTACCCCCCTACCCCCCTGATTAAAAGAAACCCGCACGGTATACGGCCGGGAGGTTCCAGGTTCAAACCCTGGCTGAGGTAATATTTTTCGCAATAATTTCTTTCAATCAGGGAGGTAGGGGATTTTTAATTCTCCAACGAAACTGCGTTTTAAAGTCTGACAAATCGGTTGGCACGCAGTTTAGTAGGTTGGAAATTCGTGTACTTGGAAATACACAAAAAAGATTTGAAAAATTTATTAGTTTATAATAAATTTCAAATCTTAAAAACGCGTATATCGTGATTGCCAGTACCGTCGATTAAAATTCTCAATTTGGTTAATAATTACTGGCGAAGTTAATGTGTTACTTATTTATTTATATATTATTTATAAATATATATGTTTATGTAAATAATATATTTAAAATAATTATGTATATATATTATATATATAACATATATGAATACCTAGGGTGGAGCAAAAAAAAAAGATTTTTGGATTTTTATATGCCCGGGGGTGGGAAAGATCCCATTAGATGTAAAAATAATATTTGTATAGTTTTAACTTGATAGGGGTTTATCTTCTGCCACCAACTTTTATTTGAAAATTCCGACGTAGAAAAATATCTACTTGCGAGATTGTATCTGGCATTTATCAAGAGACACGGTAGTGTCTCGCGCCAAGTACGCTCGGAGCGAGACAGCCGTGGCTCTATATACGCGACGCGACGAGTTGCGAGTACCCGAGATTTTTAGATCTCGATAACCAGTGAACGGATCAAGTTCTAACTAGGCTTATCGTAAAGCTTGGACCAAATTTATATAAGAAAAGTGTTTTTATTTTTCCGCTACGTGCCCTACGAGCGGAGATATTACGATGCATAGGATAAAGTGTGAAATTTTCAATTAAGATACGTCATCGTCGTCCCAGATCGTGACTTTCACACTCTCGCCACGGCGCGCCGTGGCGCCAGGGGTAGCGCGTCACTTTCACAATCTTGACGTTAATGGCGCTATTTTCCATTTTAGAGCAACAAAGTGTCGCCAGCGGTGCACTTGGTGTACTGAGTGCAGTCGCACCTCCGGCGCCCCGCGGCCCGGCGGTGTATGACAGCGCGGAGCGAGATAACCTACGCGGCTGGATCGACTCGGGCTTTGCGCGATTCGGGAATGTGTGTGTAGTGAAAAACGTTCAAGTCCGGCTCGCCGATAAATAAATAAATCGCGTTCGCGAGAGAGAGCGAGAGAGCGATATTGCCAGTCTCGAGCGTCTCCATGACAACGAAAGAGACAGCATGTTTATGTGCAGTGACGTGACTGACGTGTACGTTAGTTGGTGCGCGAGGCTGCGTTTACATTTATCGTAATGTTAAGTTCCTTACGACGATTGTAACGCTCGACAGCTATCGTAACCTCATTATATGAGTTGACTCAACTTGAACTCGGAAGATTGTGACACTTGTCTAGCGTTACAACAGTATAACCTAACATGTCAGCCTTCTCGACGCGCGAAGAAAAGTGTGTTTATAGTTAGATATATTAACATAGATATATATTGAATATATGTTAAGACCGTTAAGATATAAATCAATATAAAG
The DNA here is from genome assembly GCA_035220615.1 of Leptothorax acervorum. Classification (NCBI taxonomy): domain Eukaryota; kingdom Metazoa; phylum Arthropoda; class Insecta; order Hymenoptera; family Formicidae; genus Leptothorax; species Leptothorax acervorum. The sequence continues at coordinate 8,116 of JASTWQ010001193.1, forward strand.
GAAATAGCCATACGGTCCAAGCTTGGATCTTAGGCAGCTCAATATAATTATTTTCAATATGTATTTAATACGCGTATTTTCCAACATATTAAACTGCGCGCCGATTATTTGTCGGACTTAAAACACAGCTATTGTTGGAACATTAAAAATTCCCTCTCCCTTCCCTAATTAAATCGATATCGATTTAATATTAAAATCACTGTAAAAACTTATTGCAAAAAATATTACCCCAGCCAGGGTTCGAACCTGGAATCTCCCGCATTCCGTTCGGGTGTCTTTACCAATTCGACTACCGGGGCATGTGGTAATATTTATCGCAATAACCGGATAACAATAATTTGAACGTCTTTCTCAGGCGACGTGAATAAACAATATATGTTAAGACCGTTAAGATATAAATCAATACAAAGGAAATAGCCATACGGTCCAAGCTTGGATCTTAGGCAGCTCAATATAATTAGGGAAGGGAGAGGGAATTTTTAATGTTCCAACAATAGCTGTGTTTTAAGTCCGACAAATAATCGGCGCGCAGTTTAATATGTTGGAAAATACGCGTATTAAATACATATTGAAAATAATTATATTGAGCTGCCTAAGATCCAAGCTTGGACCGTATGGCTATTTCCTTTGTATTGATTTATAGATATATTGATTACGACAGCTTCTTTGCTTACGATCACGATCGCAGCGTTACGATGGATCGTAAGCTCATTACGACGATCGTAACGTTCGTCGTGAGTTATCGTATGAATTATTAAGGTGCGTCTACATCTATCGTAACGCTGCGATCGTGGTCGTAAGCAAAGAAGCTTTCGTAAACAATATCGTGGGTGAGATGTTACGAAACGGGCTCGGCGTCCGACGAGCCAAATTTCGGGACTATTCGGGAGTGTGTATGTGGTGAAAAACGTTTGAGTCCGGCTCGCGAATCAAACTCGTACATGTTATGGGCCGCTTTAGACGTCCGCGTCGTCGAGAAATATTCCGTCCGCGTCGTCGCGTCCGAACACTCCGAACGAAGTGCAGTGCTGGAGTGACAGAGTTCGCGCCTTGCGGATGGATGGTTCCTGGGATACACCCTGTGCGAGGGTCGCGAGGTTATATCTATCGTACGTATTGCTCTTTCTCGCGGTCACGCTCGCGTTCCCCGCTCGCGTTCTCTCTCTCTCTTTTTCTCTAATAATGACTATCAAATATATATGATAAAATTAAGTCTAAATATTTTTTGTATTATATTTTGTATATAACACAAAAATTATATCTGACAGTGACATCCTTAATTAAATGTGCAGTGTAGTTTGTATTATAAATTATTAATTGCCTTATTTTGTTAACAAACTTTACTATACATATATTATCTGCTATGACATTCTGCCAATAGCATCGTACATGCCAAATTCTGTATCAAATCTGTTTTTCTTTCGACAAAATTTATTCATAGCAAACACTGCATAATGCAGTGCATAATGCATAATGCTCTCGACAAATTTGACTTTGCCTAATATATTCATATTTTGTGTCTTAATTTTTTTAATGATTTATAAATTTATACAAACTACACTGCACATTTAAGGATGTCAAACTCTCAGATATAATTCTTGTAAGTTATAATACAAAAAATATTTACATTTGATTTTATCAGACATAAATGTCGATGTCGATAGACATTATGGCGTTTGATGTATCTATAACAAAAAGAGGGTGATATCCGTACAAAATTACCTTTTACAAAAAGGTAAAAAAAGACGCCAAGCACGCGTGGTGTACCTTGAAAAAATTGAAGTAGTTATCTTTGTACCTCGAAAAAATCCAAGTAATATTTTTACCTTAAAAACACCAAAGTAATATATTTACCTTGAAAAAATCTAAGTAATATATTTATTACAAAAGAAAAAAAAATGATATCTTTAAATTATGCGTCAATTAAATATATATTATATCGAAAAATAACTATTGTTCTTTTAAAAAATGTATTCCCATTAAAGTGAAAAAATTAATATAAAATGTGAAAAATTTTAGTGAAAAAAACTTGGCGCTGCCAAATCTTGAAATATTTGAAAGCAATAAATAACTAATTTAAAATATTAAATTAATAATTACAATGTGAATGTAGAGACTTTCACACATTAATTTAAAGTACTTTTTCCATTTATAGAAATTGTTTCATTAATATATATATAATTATGTTTAGCAAGCGCCAAGTTTTTTTCACTAAAATTTTTCACATTTTATATTAATTTTTTCACTTTAATGGGAATACATTTTTTAAAAGAACAATAGTTATTTTTCGATATAATATATATTTAATTGGCGCATAATTTATAGATATCATTTCTTTTTTTTTTGCAATAAATATATTACTTCGATTTTTTCAAGGTAAATACATTACTTTGGTTTTTTTAAGGTAAAGATATTACTTGGATTTTTTCGAGGTACAAAGATAACTACTTCGATTTTTTCAAGGTACACCGCGCGTGCTTGGCGTCTTTTTTTTACCTTTTTGTAAAAGGGGTAGTATTACAGAAATATAAAACAGTCGACATATAAAACATTGTCTCTGTCACGTTCTCTCTCTTTTTCCAACCGTGTTTCTCAAATCTACTATTCTTCAATCCATTACTCTTTAAAGTAGAATCAGAGTATTTCAGTGTATTTCACTGATTCTACTTTATAGAGTATGAATCACCATTTATAAGTGCATAATTGCATTAAGTGCAATGCGTACAATTGCAATATTTATTTAAAAATCATTATTTTTGTATATCTTTATTTACACTACATTTTAACGCAGATTGAGCACTTCAAATTCAATGGGTAATGTTATACGGATCCCTCTTCAGAATATCAGAGTCAAAAACCACTTGGTCTGCACGTTCAATCATGTAAGGAAACAAGTGAAGAAGCAGCCGTAGTTTATAAGTAATTATTTATTTTACTTGTATTATACAATACAACGTAATAAAATTTTACTATTAAAATATTGATTTTTTGTACAAGAATACAACGGCAATATTTTAAATAATTCCACTTTTAGTCACACCAAACTTCAATACAGACCAAGCCCTTCAAATTTAACGGGTTATGATATGGATTTCTCTGCAGAATGCAGTGAAAGTAAAAAATCACCTGTGTTGCCTATTTTGTCGTCTGTGCAAAAGAAAAAAGAAATCGCCGAAATTTATGAGTAATTATTTATTTTACTTATATCATACAATGTAGTGATATCGCTTTAGATAAATTTAGATTTTTCTGCACGCAGATAACACTGTTCAACAAAAAGCAAGAAAAGAACACCAAAACAACATTAACAATTTCTTGTAGTTTTTTTTATGCTGAATACGATTTCGTTTATCAAATTGTTCTCTCACGTCACAATTTTGAGAAATTCGCAGTTAAAGCTGCAAAAAGGGCTGTTTTTACGTACTTTGTTATATTACAACAATGATATGTGACTTTATGGAGGGATAGAAATGGGTGGTCGGAGAGGACAGGTGGTTCGGAAGGGAGGGCTAAGGGAAATGGAGTAAAAGGAAAGGAGGAAGAAGCAAGCTGGTGAAGAATGGAGGAGGTGATAAAGGAACAGCTGCGGAACGTGAGAGAATGGAGGAGACAGGAAAAGTGAAGCGTGAAGAAAGATACGGAGGAAGCAACGTAAGGAAAATTTGGAGGTTAGGACAAAACAGGTGGTGACGAGGGGACGGAAAAGAGAGAGGAGGAATTTGACACAGCGGTGAAGAGGCTCTGCGCAGGCGTAAGTAGCTTACGGTGAAGGGGAGCACACACGAGCTTGAATAGCTGGTGAAAATGGCCCCTGAAGCACGAAGAGGAGATCGCGGACGCATGTGCGGGCACTCGACTCGAGAAAAGGACGGCAAGGCTGAAACCGGTGATACCGGGTGGCACGTCACCCGCGAGGCGTGATGAATAGAGAGGGCGCGAATGAGGCACAGCGGGGCGGCGCTGCCGCGGTGATAGCCGGAGATAAGGTGGCAGCATGTGCTCGATTGAATGGGGATGAAAAGGAGGTTAAGCGAGTTACACGTGAGGAGGTCAGAGTGAGCGGTAAAAGGGTAATAGGCAGAGAAGAGACGAGAAGAAAGGTGCGATCGGCGAGGAGAGATCAGGGAAGAAGTGAGGAAGATTCAGAAGGAGGACAGAAGACGGGTGAGGAAGAAATAGAAGAAGCGGAGGAGAGAGAAGAGAGGAGGAAAGAAGTGAGCGTGAGTGATTGAGAACAGCGGCGGGAGTGCGCGAAAGACGGGAAACAGCGAGAAGGAAAGACAATAGGACAGGATGGAAGAGGTGAAGAGGGGAATGAGAGGGCTGGAGCGTGAATTGAGCGAAACGAAGCAAGAGATAAGAGAGATGAGATCAAGGACGGCAAGGATGGAAGAAAGGTTAGAGCGGATAGAGAGAGTGATGAAGGAGATGAAGGAGGACCGGAAGAAAACGAGGGAAAGCGTGCGAAGGCTGCTGGAAAGGGGAGGTAAGGTGGAGAAAGTAGAGAGAGTGGAGGAGAGTCGGGGGGAAGGGAAGAGCGACAGGACCGAGAAAAGTGAGGTAGCGAAAAGGCCGACGGATGACGGAAGGGGAAGGGAGGCGGAGGTGAAAAGGTGGATAGAGGAGGAGAGTGAGAGAAGGATAGGAGGAAGACGGGAGTGGAAAAGCAGCGCGGGGTGCGAAGGGAACAGCCAAGAGGATAATGTAAGCGTGGAGAGTAGAGAGGAAGGGAAAGAGCATGGAGAGGAAAGCAGCGGAGGGGGAAACTGGAGGGAGGAGGTGGCGAGAGAGGACGAGGAAAGGAGAGCAGATAGGAAGAAGTTGATGACACCAGGAGAAGAGGATAGGAAAATGGAAAGAGAAAACGAGCGCAGAGAAAGAGAAAAAGAAAGTGGAAAGGCACAAAGGGAGAGAACGAGAGATCCGAGTACAGATGGAGATGAGGGGGGAAGCCGAGAAAGGGAGAAAAGAAGCGCGTGGGAGTTAGTGAAGAAAAGGGCAGAAAAAATAAGAAGTGAGAGATGAAGAAGAGAAAGAGAGAGAGCACATAGGGAAGAGAGAGAAGAAAGAGAGAGAGCCGAGAAGAGAAAGAGGTCCTTGGTATGGAGCGGAGTGGAAGGAAGGGGACCAGTAGAGAAGAAGGAATTTATAGAGGTAATAACAGAGCTAGCGTTAGACAGAAAGGCGAAAGTGGGAGAGGTGATTGAGAAAAAAGGAAAAGGAGGAAAGGAAATAACGATAGTGGAAATGGAGGAAGAAGATGACAAAAAGGAGCTGTTCAATAGGAGATGGGAAATAAAGAAGAAGTGGGGAGTAATAGTGGATGAGGAGCTGACGGAAGAGGAGAGGTATAAGAGATGGAGAACAGAGGAAAAGGCGAAAGAGGAAAGACGGAAAGGCAACTCGGCGGTTACAGTGAGTAACAGACTATGGGTAAATGGTAGAGAGGTATTTTGGGACGAGGACAGAAAGAAGTGGAGAGAGGGGTGAAGACAATGCAGGGAGGGTAGGAGACGAAGGAGAGCACAGGATGATGGGCCGAACGGGAAGATGACAACGAGAGGAGTGAGGAGGGTGATTGGAGGGAAAAAGAATAGAAGAACTACTAAAGAGGAGACAGGACAGGTAGAGCGAGAGAATGTCAAGGGTGAAGAAGAGAAGAAGGAGGAGGCGATAAAGGCTGAGGCTGGACGAGGACTAAATAAATGGAGGGAAGTTTGAGAGAGGAGGAGGGAGGGAGAGAGAAATGGGGGAGGGGAGGAAGGAGAAAGGGCGAAATGGTTAGGGTTATGTGACAGACATTGTTTTGTTATGTTTTGCTTTTGTTTTCAGTAGGTATGGTGCAGGAGGAGAGGGATGTATGGCAGGAAGCAAGGAGGTGATGAGGTGGAAAGAGAGGACAGAGGACCATAAAAGAGTGAAGGACGATGAGCTGAAATCAGAAAGGAGGAGAGGGAGAATGAGGCATTGGAGTAGACGATGACAGCGAGACAAAGCGTGAGGAGGGGTAGAGGAAGGACGGGGAATGAAATGGGGAGGGAGAAGGGGGGATGATTGGGGAGGGAGTCTGTGAAGGGGAGGGAAGGAATAGCATGTTAAAGGTCGCATATGGCCAGGCCGGTTCTCAGGGGGTGACAAAGTTTTGTGAAGGTTTTGGGAACGTTTCCGTAAAAAACGCCTTTGTAAACCCGCAAGGGAAAAAAAAATAAACGATTGAAATTGATATGTGATTTTATGAAGAAGTTTTATTGCAATCAAAATTAAGTATGTTGTTAGGACTTTCAGCCCTCAAAAGAAATTTTTTATGCCCGCTATGGTTGATAAGATATTCATGGTTAAATGTGGGGTCTATTGGGAAAAAGCTGTGAATTAGATTATTGGCAATTTATCAAATAGCTTTCAAATAGTTTGTTTAATTTTAAAGATTTATTTAGGTTGCTGAATGCGAATTTAATGTCAAAATTGTCAAATTCTAAATAGAAGACAAAAATTACAACATATTTAAATTATAGCAAATTATCTTGCATTTTAACACAAATTTGATATCTAAATTGACATATTACCATAATTAAATAAAATTAACATAATTGAAAGCTGTTTGGTAAGTCGTCAATAATCTAATTTACAGCTTTTCCACAATAGACCTATATAACCATGAATATCTTAAGTATTAACCATAGCGGACATAAGAAATCCTTTTAAGAGCTGAAAGTCTTAACAACATACTTATTTAATTTTGATTGCAATAAAATTTCTCCAGTATGTCATATATCATAGTTATAATATGACAATGTACGTGAAAATAGTCTTTTTTTACAACTTTTACTTCAAATTTCTCAAAATTGTGACGTGATAAAGCAATTTAGTAAACGGAATCGTATTCAGCGTCAAAAAAACTACAGGAAATGACTAATCTCGTTTTGATGTTTGAAAAAAGCCATTTTTTGTTGAACTCTGTAATTTACAACTGTATAATATTTTAAAAATTATTCTACTATTTTCATTTTTAATCACATCACATTTTAATGCAGAGTTGTGGAAAGAATTTTAAAGTCCGGTGGAAGCAGATGAAAAAGATCACCCATTATAGAACGTCAAATCAAGAATCATTTGGTTTAACCGTTCAATTATCTAAACAAATGAAAATTAGAGAAAGAGCCATATTTCATGAGTAATTATTTGCATTACTTTTTGTATTGTGCCATTTATTCTACACCGCATTAAGTTTTTTCTTCTTAACAATATAACAATAAATTTAAGATATAATCTTAGTACATAAAAACCTTAAACAAATGATTATAATTACGAATATAGAATTATGCTTTTATAAAACATAACTTAAATCTATAAATTATAATTTGTCTTTACAGCCTTATAGCCTGCGTAACTGTAACCTTTCAAACACCAGCTAATTTTTTTGTTTTACCATCCTATATACATTAAATGCAGAACGACCAATTTAAGATCAAAGCAATGTTGCGGTTTTCGATAGAAACTTGTCATCGAGCACGCGTCCCGACTTATGCAAACAAAAAATAGATGAAACAGACTCTGATGACAATCGTATAATTATTTACTTGCATACTTGACACAATGCAAAAAGAAGAATATATTTTACAAATTCAATATTGACTTTTTTACACAAAATTTCCCAGAGTTTATTTTGTGTAAAATATATTATATATAACGTTTATTTATATTATAATTCTTTTCATCAAAAGGTACATACTATTCGCTTTTTTTTTTATATTTTAAATGTTTATTTAGCAAATTTTTATAATCTTTGTGTATTTCTTTTAATTTAGCCAAAGAAATAATAATGATTAGAAACACTATGGGCATTTTTCTTGCGACAATATCATTTTTTACATAATAGAGCAAGAATTTTCCTGGATTATTATTAATTTTATACGTTATTATCATATTTATGTATACCAAACATAACTAAACTATATATATATTAAGTATAAATTTATGTGTAAATAAAACTATTTTTTTATTAAAATTTTTGCAGTGTTTATTTATACTTTTTATACATAGTACCGAAGAAGTCACTTACCAACCGAAAGGTGAAAGTAGTTTGTGTTACAAACTAAATAAATAAGTCATGTATTATTTTGTAAAATTCGCAATAGTTATTTAGTCATTAATTAATTATATTAGTAAATCAGCTTAATATAAAATTTATTTTTGATATGTAAGTATATGTAAAAAATGCAATTATTTAATTGCTTTATCAAATGGATATATTATTCTTTGTCAGTCATATTATATGTAAGTAATAATTATATGTAAAAGTTTATATAATATATTATACTACTGGTCAAAATAACTTTATTTTATTTAAGAATTTGCCTTTTTGTTTTTAATTTCTTTATCAGCAGGATATATATTTATTACAACTCTTTATTTATCTATATATAAATTTTAAAGAAATTGAGAAATATATCTTGTTAATGTTTATTCCTTCTGTATGTACACTGTTTTAGATGCGCAAGGTTATGAATTATCTAACAAACAAATTATATATTATTACTTTATATGTGCTTTGGAGATAATAAGCAAGAAACTTACATTATAACTTACAATTTCCTGTGTTCTGTTTAGCCACATGACGCAATAATTGATAGTTATAGTTTTAAAATTTAACCCATCAGGTGGGGAGGGCTCCGTTTGCCTACAATCCCGATTGCCAACAGCTTCGTTTGCCCACAACATTTTGCCTACTGCTTCGTTTGCCGACACTCCCGATTGCCGACATTCCCGATTGCCTACAAGCATTATTGCGCACATGTAATAGTTAAAAATACGAACGTACGTTTGCGCACATGGCTAAACACATTGCACACATGACTTTATTGCACACAAGCAGATTGCACACATGACATTATTGCGCACATACACATTGCACACATGACTTTATTGCGCACATACACGTTATATTGCACACATATGTCGCAGGCTTATTGCAAAATCAGCCCTTTTGCAAAAAAACTAGCCTCTTTGCGAAAGGCAAGCCTTTTTCGAAGCACTGATCGTTTCCCAATAAGACTGAACGCACTTTAGGCTTTTTGGCACACATGGGCTGGTGTTAGGCTAGGCACTTTGCAAAAAGTCTAAAATACGTTAGTCTTATTAAAGAAACGATCAAATGCTTTCGCAAAAGGCCGGCATTTCGCAAAAAGGCTAGCCTATTTGCAAAAAGGCTGATTTTACGATAAGCCTGCGACATTGTGTGCAATATAACGTGAATGTGCGCAATAAGTCATGTGTGCAATGTGTATGTGCGCAATAATGTCATGTGTGCAATCTGCTTGTGTGCAATAAAGTCATGTGTGCAATATGTTTGGCCATGTGCGCAAACGTACGTTCGTATTTTTAACTATTACATGTACGCAATAATGCTTGTAGGAAATCGGGAATGTCGGCAATCGGGAATGTCGGCAAACGAAGCTGTAGGCAAAATGTTGTGGGCAAACGAAGCTGTTGGCAATCGGGATTGTAGGCAAACGGGACCCTCCCATCAGGTGCAGGTACACTATATTAAGAGAAGTTTATGTCGGTTTACAAATTTGCCGTCCAAACACGTACCAAAAAAATTATAGTTAGAACTTAGAAGAAAAATTCCTGTAAACATGTCCATGCCAAAGTGCATTAATAACATAATTAATATCTCTCAGATTATAGTCTATAACTTTTATTTTTGTTCACCTATAACGCTTAAAGATGTATCGGAGGTACAATCCCTACTAAAAGCTAAACTTTCAATAAAAAATTACTAAAATGAAGAATTTGCATGTATGTCAAATACATATGTTTACATGCCTAAAATCTATCTTCTACGTAAATTTTATTAATTTGTCATTATTTTCATTTATAGCCAATACAACCTTAATAGCGATTGATCTGTGATTTGTTTCTTCGTAAAATTCTGATATTTTATAACTAAATTATAGAGAAGAAGTATAAGCATAAATGATAACGTCTTAATTTTAATAAGAGACATTTAAATAAACAAGTGCGTATATTATTAAATATTTGCTGTATATATAGGTACGTAATTCTAAAAATTTAAAGTTTTAATAATTTACCATAACAAAATAATTCAAGCGGTTTCTTAAAAATATGTTTGCACTATAAACTTAATTTATAAACATAATATAATAAAATGTTGAGATATAATGCGCCTGAAGCATAGTCAAAATGATAAAGTTTAAACCTTTTTCATTCCTTTCTTTTGTCGTCGTTGAAGTACCTATAATAGTCATTTCAGAAAAATTTATTGTTTGTAGACCATAGTGTTAGTGTGTCTGTTAAGAATTTTATTTAGATAATTGTATCGATTAAGTCTAATTTATAGACATTGTCCTTGTATCCTAATTTAGTCTTTCATAATGATAAACTTGTTACAACGGTTGATAGAATGCGGTTTGGAAATCTTAAATGTCGATGCGTTGATCTTGCATAAGAACGTTACAAGTGTAAAAGATAAAGCAAGGATACATTAAAGATTGAAAGTCTGTGGCTTAAAAAAGCCGTGACTAATAAAATACTTCTGGGAATTTTAATGAAAAATCGAATATGATGAGTAACATGTCATAAGGATATAAATGTTTTACAATTAGTCATAGACTAAAAATTAAAAATTATTAATTGTATTGTCAATGTACTATAACATTAATATTATTGCTACAATTTCTTTTCTAAATGTAATGTTTTATTTTTTATTTTCTCGTTAAATACGTGAACTAGATTGCACGTCTCATTTACACTCAACGAATATAAGTTCAAAACTGCACGAATAATTGCTGCTTCGAGCGAGGAAATTAAAGCTAAAGGGATATTTTGTTATTCATTAAGTAACCATGATGCTCTTCGATGGACAACTGTACCCTTGAGATACAACGTGCAATATAATGATGTGTAATTGTTGCGACTGCAAATTATGTATTGCAAACATAAAGCAGATAATATCGACTGCGATAAAGTTCATGTGGACAAGTATTTCTCCAAGATATGCTAGTTTTCTCTTCTCAACACTTTGCTATGAAAATCCATGCTGTTAATGTGTGTGTAGAATATTTGATATCTTTATGACAAGATTTTAAATCCATTTTTTATTTTCTATACATTTTAATTTTCTTTATACAAATATCGACAGTTCTTAAATTAATCATTTAATCTGCTTTAAGCATATATATAGTTATATATTTAATTTCAATAAGAGACAATGTAAGAAAAATAAAAATAAAAAAATTTTTATTTCATTAATACATTATATAGCATGTATATTCACAAAATATCGGAAAGCGGTAGAAAGTAGGAATATTGCTATGATCATAGCTAATGCGATCATAGCTAATAATCAAAGCTAATGATCAAAACTAATGATCGTAGCAGATCGGAAAAAATTTTACCATGGAACCAACAGCAACATTAAATACGTAAAAAGCAATTACTTAATTGCTTTTTTAAGTGATATTATTTTCTTCATAGCCTGCGTGATAACAAAATATAAAAGAAATTTAAAGATTTTTTATTATTTTTTGGTGAGTTATTTTATGTAAGTAATAATTATATGTATATGTAAACTTACTAAGAATACGTTTACGATAACCTTGCATAAATTTACAAGAGAGCGTTTCTCGACCGTAAAAACAGAGAATTCTAATTCAAATCTAATCGAGATAAGTGTTACTTAAAAGTATATTTATTGATCAACCTGCAAAATTATGCATTAATCTCTTTCATATTGTTGTTTGCTATTATACATAACATACTATACAGTGGATACGTAGAGTAAGTCGGAAGAAGATGCCACTTTGTTAATATTTCGTTCATTAGCCGATATATGGTAATGTTTTTAAGTTGTTAACGTGAGACTGTTCATACAACGAGTAACACATGCAAGCTTCTCCAATTTTATCGTGTTAAATCCCAAGAATCTAGGAAAATCTGTTCAAACAAAGTGGTGAGTAGGCTTTTTATAATAGTATTGTGCTTTTCTTTGTTAGGATCTTTCATAATTTCTTTTTATTAAAAATGGATTTATTTAATATATTTTGAAACTACATGAAATGGCTGTCTCATAACCCGAATAGTCATTTTTTCTATGACGTCAGTTTGTAAAGAGTCACAGGTAGCATCTTCTCCTCGTTACTGGGGAAAGAAGCCACTTTATTTTGGAAAAACGCCATTAACTTGATGGACTATTTTATTTACACGAATACTGACGTACAATTTTTGTATTCTTAATGTTAGATTTGAGTTTTTTTAAATGGCGTAAATGCTATAATATTTGATAAATGTATAAGTACCTGAAACAAAAATATTAATTTTAATTTTAAAAATTAATTTAATTTTAATTTTTTTGAAATTGTATTTACTAATTGTTAATAGTTAAAGTTTATTGTTAAAAATAAATCTGTGTTTTTGTATACGTATTGAACTTCATTTATTGAGTGCTGCATGTTTCTTATAATACTGCATCTTTTCTCTATTAAAACAGGTGGCATCTCACCCAGGAATTGGGATAAGATGCCAGTTTTGCAGGTATAAATATATAATTAAGTTACAACATTTTAACGATATCCTTTAGGGTGACTCTTTTCAGCACTGTTATGTGAAAGCTTAAGTATTATTTTGCAAAAATTCCGAAGCCGTTATGGCTATTGGTTTGTTCATATTTCCATAATATTTCTTAACTATGGCATCTTCCCCCGACTTACCCTATATATACCTTACTATACATACATACGTATATACATACATACATATATATGTATACAATTTATACATATACATACATTACCGTTTAAAAGATTAAAAGCACTACCTTCTTAAGAAAAAAACAACACTAATGCCAATACTTTTAAAGAAAAACATTACATACGAGAAACTGTACTGTGTGTTTTAACTATTGAACACAATATTATTTTTTTCTAATCATTTTCCAAGGAAAAATTTCACTTAAAGAATTTTATTAGCACCATTGTTGTTTTTCTTAAGAAGGTAGTGCTTCCAAGCTTTTGAACGATAGTGTGTATATAATGTATATTTAATGTATAATATGTATATACATATATATGTTAGAGAAGATAAAAAAGGGTGTAATAAAATTTAAGTAGGTATAGGTATCTATTGTACATTTGTTGAATATTTGACAAAGATTTAAATCATTTACAGACGTTGCTGAAAAACTTTATAAAATAGTATAAAATTAGTTAAAATAGTATAAAAAAATTAGAGAATGTTTCTAGCGTATTAATTTTTTTCGTGCATCCCATGTATATATAATTATATATATATATGTTTATTCACTCTTTGTTACGTAGTGACAAGTCGAGATGAAGAAGTGATTGCGGCAACTTATATCTCAGAGACGTAATTAGAACAAGGCTATAGGATAGCGGTAAACGATCGTGCTAATGATATGTAGGTGACGGATACGCTGATTTCTAAATAGAACGTTCGAATCTCTCGTACTATATGCTGATATCAAGGATGGTTGGTTAGGCCATTTTATAGTGCCAATTTTAAAACTTGGATTTGTTATTAAAAATTAGATTGACTGACGTAAATGTAAAATATTTTTTGTATTTTCATTATTTTCTTTTTTGAGTAAAGTTTGAGTAAATACCGATTCTTTTGCACTCAAAATGAATCTATATTATCAGTGATCACCGATCGCGCAATCCCATGTCTAAATAATGCAATGTTTTGTTAAAACAGCAAAAATGAAAGGTTAAACTCTTGTGAGGAGAAAAGCTTCTTAGATATAGTTAAGGTTGTATTGGCTATAGATGAAAATGGTGACAAATTAATGAAATTACGTAGAAGATAGATTTTAGGCATATGAACATATATGTTAAGTTTCAAAACGGTTTACAAGCTCCTTTGAAAGTTATTGTAATTAAGGATGTATTGGAGGTATTTCAAATATATTTAGAAATGGCTATGAAATGTTTCTAAATTAAATTAAAAATACTTTGTAAAATTTTAAAGTGATTTAAGAGTTATTTAAGTTTAAAGTTGATAAAATTAACATTATCCCTTATGGAGAATTGACATTTTTGCTGTAAATATAAATAAAATATAAATAAAAAAGTAACATATTTTTAAAACTTTTTTTTCTGTGTAAAACATACATCATTGATATTGTATTTTTAGTTTCAAAACTCTTTGCTAAACAAAATTTTTTTTAAATTGTTTAAACAATACTAATTATTTAAATATCAAAAAAACATACTAAAACTGTTAACGGTAATCCCTTTTAACATCCTAAAAAATTTTGAGATGTTTGACATACATACAAAGTCTTCTTTTATTGAAAATTTAACTTTTAGCAGGAATTGTATCGGACATACATCCTTAATTAAATTTACGTAAACCTGAGAAAATGTTATACGAGTGTGGGAATCGAGCTGTAAGTGTAACACGTACAATACAGGGGTTTACGCAAACATATATTATGTCACATAATTAACATGTCTCGTAAAATGTGCTGGCATTTATTACTCGTAATAGAATAATCGAAGCGCTGCTTACATTTTTTCGGTAATAATGTAAAAGTACCAATTAATAAGTTTTTTTCGTGATATTTGATCATACCTTCCTATATTATTAGAAAGAGAATACCTTGTATAAGTGATCTAAACAACATTGAGCTAATTTTTTTGGTATAAAATATTATCTTTTGGGTTCCTGAATCACACCCTAAAAAATAAAAAAATCGGCATTACTTGGTAAAGGTTATTTTTCAGCATACTCTTATTCCCATAGATTATTTAGGCCAGTCATATTAGACTAATTTAGAGGGTTAACCTTCCAATTACTCTTTTCAGGTTGCAACCACCATAAATCGCTTTGATTTAAGGTGCTGTAAGTGGGATTAATTTTGCTTCGCATAATTAATGCGCATTAAAAAGTTATTAACAATATTATCAACAAAAAACGCGATTTTTTTTATTTTTTCTCAAATATCTCAAAAACTAAGCAAGATAGGGTAACTAACTATACGTACCTTTTTTGTAGAGCGTAAAATTATCTACAATAATAATCTGAACAACATTTATCGTCAAGTCAATCGTTTAGCTTGCACGCGCCGTCAAAGTCCGAGACTCGAATCTCGAAAACCCTCGATTTCATCGTTTTTTTGATGTTGGGTCGGTGATTTTTTTCAGTCATTTAAAATGGAATTAAAAATTCCCAAAAAATCACACATTATCTGAGAACTACAAAGAATACTTTTCAGGGTGTAACCGATTTTTTAGACCCTTTTTCTTTAGTTTGTAGCTATGTAAGCAAAAAATTTTGATCTTTTGGACTACTCTTAGTTTTTCGCTGTTTTCAGGCCTAAGAATTTATTTGAGACGAATTTTATCGTATGCATCTTGTTGTGGACGAAATTTGCAACAAAAAAGGACCCTTGTATTTTTTTCGTACGACAAACGCTGATTTTTTTATTGACGCGCAAAGTTATCCAATATTGCGTACAGGTCGGATAACGCTTTGTTTTACACTAAAATAATTATTTTTTATTAAAATTTACGTAATTTTTCGCATTATTATTGAACCATATTGCAAAGCCGTTTTCAACACATTCTCTCATGTTTACTTATTTATTAACAAATTGTTTATTTAAAAATTATTATAAACAATTAGAAAAACATGTTATATTCGTTGTACTCGTCGTCTTATTTCAACTCGAAAAATGTTTTTAAAAAATTTATTCATGTTATTTATAACATTTATTCAAACATACAGAGCATCTTTTGACTATTTTTCGCACCATCTCTGAGCCAATGGTGCGTTTTTTGTGTT
>JASTWQ010001194.1:0-23931 GCA_035220615.1 Leptothorax acervorum
AATAGATGACTTTCCTCTAATATTACAATTATGTAAATACAATATATAAGGGTATAATTGTTAAAATCACAAATAAAAATACAATAATATAATAATATAATTTACATCATTTAATTCGATAGAGAAATTGTGGGATATGTCAACAGTATTGAGTCCCCCCGATTAGTGAGGGATATGCAGCAATATAAATTTTTTCTCAGTAACGGAATGGGGAGACGTATTCAAATCGTGGCCTGTAACGAAGAAATAAATAAAATTAAATATAGAATTATGCCAAACCACGTAAGCGTTCAACTTTTCTCCTTCCTCTCTAATCCTTCCTTCTTTCTTTCTTTCTTATATAATTTTTAAAACAAAAATAATTTTTACAGACTATACATTTAGATGGCGTTCACGCCCGTACTCCTGAAAGTGCTAATCTCAATAATGGAAATTGTTTGTTGTTGATGGTGGCTGATACAACCTTGACAAAGGTTCGCACACCAAGGCGGAAGGACTTTCAAATAACGGCTCCAAATTATTAAGATACACTATATTTAATGTCAATGTTGGCGGTAGAGGCGAGCGGTATCACAAATTGCACTGTCGATGCGGTTAAATGCACGCACGCTTGTCTTTGGTATTACGGAGACGACAACGGTATTTGAAACACGGTACTGAGACGAAGCGCCGCGACGTAAACTCGTTCGCGGGCGACAGAGCTCGTAATTCGCTCTGAGTTCGAGGCGCACGTGGAGATGCACTCAGATGCACGCCGCACAGCCGGTACGGTCCTCGCGGGTAGTGCAGGGAACCGATCTCACGAAAAGGCGTAGGCGCGTTATCTCAAGATGCACGTTACAATTGCCAAAATTCGAACCGTCTCTGTACACGTTGGAATGTCGACTCAGGCGATCATCTTCAGCCGACCCGAGCGTTGTTTACGCCGACGGATCGGGCCGGCTCGGCCTCGCTCGTCACGCGGAACGCTGAACGTACGGCACGCGGGCGCGAGCGGAGCGCGCGAGAGATCGGGTGGAAAATAAACGATTAAAATATCAAATTGAACGCTTATTCCTAAACATACCGCCCGCCTCGAATGTATAATTGCATTCGAAAAGCTTACGGTATAGACATGGTACTTATGCTAATGGTTATACAACTATATACACTGATGAAAAATCGGTACAATATTGTACATGGTTTATAATTAAATTGATCGCTAAAGACGTACGATCGCCGTTAGGGTGGTTCCGCCCGCCGTGGCAGAATTCTTGATTCTTCGATATTAATCTCGACGGGGAGGAAACAGAGTTTGACAATCGGTCGTTTGTACTCAGATCGATGCGTCTTTACGGTAACTACGCGAGTCAGGCCGTCATCTCCAGGATGACAAGCGGTAATGCGGCCGAGTTCCCATTGGCACGGAGGGACCAAGGGGTTGCGCAAAAGAACGATTTGGCCAACTCTGGCTAGTCGCTGGACAACGCGCCATTTTGGGCGTTGTTGAAGGGAATGCAAGTAGTCGCTCGACCATGACCTCCAAAAAACTTCGGTAACTGCTGGATCATTTGCCAGCGCGACAGCCTTGCTTCGTTAAGATCGAGCACGCTAGGCTCAGGAGGGGCGATAAGAGCGGTACCGACGAGAAAATGACCAGGCGTCAAAGCTTGGTAGTCATCAAGACTATCGGAAACGGGAGCAATAGGCCTGGAATTCAGGCACGCCTCAATCTTACAGAGAAGCGTGGTCATCTCCTCGAACGTAAGCGTATGGGGACCGATGCATCGTTTTAAATGATGCTTTACGCTCCGAACGCCGGCTTCCCACAGGCCGCCGAAATGAGGCGCTGCGGGAGGTAGAAAATGCCACTCAGTTTTGTCGGTTGCGAGTTGGTTTATAAAATTCGGATCGTGGATTGTTTGCGAGTACGCTTGTGAAAGTTCTCGATCAGCGCCTTGAAAGGTCGTACCATTATCGGAGTACATGGCCTTTGGTAGTCCTCGGCGAGACACAAATCGCTGATACGCGGCCAGGAAAGTCGCAGAACTATAGTCACTTACAAGCTCCAAGTGAATGGCTTTGGTAGTTAAGCATACGAACAATGCTATGTAGGCCTTTTGAGACTTGTGTCCGCGTCCGGGAGCGGTACGAATAGCGATGGGACCTGCATAGTCGACGCCGGTATGTATAAAGGCTCGAACGGTACGGTTAACTCGGGCTTCCGGTAGATCTCCCATGAGTTCGATCGGTGTTTCGGCACGTTCGCGTGTGCATCGGATGCACTTGTATAGCACAGAGCGAACGGTTGCTCGAGAACGGAGAATCCAAAACTCACTCCGAAGTGACGCGAGGGTGAGCTGAGGCCCGGCATGTAAAGTTCGTAAATGATGGTGCTCGATAAGGCGAGACAACAACGGATGTGACCGCAGAACGATCGGATTTTTCGTTTGTACCGGGAAGACATGCATGGCGCAGCCTTCCGCCTACGCGGATAAGGCCATCAGGATCCAAGTAGGGATTGAGAGGGGAGAGCGGACTGGTTTTTGGCAGCGCGGTTTTGTTTGTCAACGCTGTGAGTTCGTGGGGAAACAACTCGGCTTGCATGGTTTTGAGCCAGTAATGTTTAGCTCGTTGAATTTCTTCAGGTGACAAACGTGTAGAGTAGCCATCGATGGGCAGGGTGGAGCGTCGTCTCAATAGGAAGCGGTAAAGGTACGCGGTAATTCGGAGTAATTTAGGCCAGGAAGAGAAACGCAACGAAAGATCCCAGCTCGGTGTCGCATAGGCGGTGTGAGCGGGTTGTTCTTGGCGTTCCTCGAGGGGGATTTCTGGTGGTAATGGAGGGCACGTATTCGGCCAACAGTCGGGTGGTTGGCGTAGCCATAAAGGGCCAGACCACCATAAACTGTGAGTTTGTAACGCGTCGGGAGCGATACCGCGGGACGCGCAGTCTGCAGGATTATCGTGCGTCGGGACGTGACGCCACGAGGCCTCAGGAAGCTGTGATTGGATGGCGGAAACACGATTGGCTACAAAGGTTTTCCATCGGGATGGAGATTGCTTCAGCCAGGCTAGGACAATCTGAGAGTCTGTCCAACAGACGGTCTCGAGGTGAGGTAGCTGAAGAGCGGTACGAACGTATAGGAGTAGGTTAACGAGTAGGTGAGCTGCTTTCAACTCCAGGCGGGGAACACTTAGCGTTTTGAGTGGGGCTACTTTTGACTTGGCCATAACGATTGAGACCGAAACGGAGCCGTCGACATGGACGAGTCGAAGGTATACGGCGGCTGCGAATGCCTTCGTCGAGGCATCGCAAAAGCCATGAAGGGAACAATGAATGGTATGAGGTCCATGTCCGGTCCACCGCGGTATCTTGATCGCATTAAGGCTTGGAAGTTTGTCTCGGTATTCTGTCCAATCATTTAGCTGTTGGCTGGGAAGCTCGTCATCCCATGTGCATTTAAGCAACCACAAAGTTTGCATAAGTATTTTCGCGGTTATAATGACGGGTGTGGCCCATCCTAAAGGGTCAAAGAATTTCGCGATAGTTGAAAGGACCATTCGTTTTGTCTTAGACGGAGAGGAAGGTATGGAAACACGAAATTGGAAAACGTCGAGCGATGGATTCCAAGTGATCCCTAAAACTTTGATTTGCTCGTCGTCCTGAAGGACTTTGTGAGTGGCTAAGCCATGATCGGAAGGATCGATGTCGGACAGAAGGTCAGATGAGTTGCTTGCCCATTTTCGAAGGCGAAAGCCGCCTTTATCAAGGAGCGCGATTAATTGGTCACGGGTTTGACGCGCGAGAACGGGATCATCGGCACCGAACGCAGCATCGTCAACATAGGTTTGACGGAGTAAAACGAGCATCGCTAATGGAAACTCGGCTCCGTGATCAGTGGCTAGTTGCTCTAAAACGCGGAGAGCGAGGTATGGAGCGGCAGCACTGCCATAGGTAACTGTCAAGAGGATATATTCCTTTACAGGCTCGTCTGGCGACGGTCGCCACAAAATGCGTTGGTAGGTGATGTCGCGTGCATCGACCAAGATCTGGCGATACATTTTTACGATGTCAGCGATATAAATGTACCGGGGCTGACGTAACAGAATGATGACAGTAGGCAAATCCTTTTGGAGTTTTCGTCCTATTAACATGTGGCTGTTTAGCGACATGCCATTAGTGGTTGGGGAAGAAGCGTTGAATACTACGCGCAAACGAGAGGTCGCACTGTCTTCTCGTAAGACGGCATGATGCGGGATGTAATACGATTGTGGTAGCGCGGTAGCTTCATTGGGTGAGACTTCGATCATGTGACCGAGTTGCTCGTATTCAGCGAGAAATTCGCGGTAGGCTGAGGCTAGATTGGAATCTCGCTGGAGTCGGCGTTCCAATTGATGGAACTTCGCTAAGGCAATAGAGCGGGACTCACCTAAGGGTATAGGCGGTCCGGTTTTAAACGGTAATCTAACCACATACCGTCCTTGCGGAGTACGGGAGTGAGTGGCTATAAAATGTTCCTCACATTGGCGTTCCTCAGGGCTGAGATGTGCCTTCTGAGGTATCTCCTCGACTTCCCAAAATCGACGGATGTCGAAATCAAGAGCCTCGTAGATATCACCGTGGTAAACAGATACGGATGATGGAGAGGTAGGAGGTGGTGCGATTGGACCGGAGATGATCCAACCGAGGGTAGTGTTTTGCGCGGTTGGTTCGTTGACGGAACCTTTTCGAACACCGTCAAGCACGAGCATGCCGAATAAGTCGGCCCCTATAATGACGTCAATCGGATCGGGACTCATGGGTTCACTATCGGCTAGATTGAGCCCGGCGATGTGCTTCCATTGACACACCGTTTCGATTCGACTCGGGATATATTTTGTTAACGACGGAAGGATTAGCGCGGTAGTCGAGTAAGCAGGTGCATCGCGAGACGCAGGGGTTATCGTGATTTGAGCAGCGTGTCGCACAACTGACTGGGTTTCACCGATACCCGTAACGAAAACTGCTCGTTTAATTCTCGGCAATCGAAGGGACTGTGCAAGCGATCCAGTCATCAACGTTGACACAGATCCTTGATCGAGTAATGCGCGGACAGTGACGTAGCGACCGGAGTTAGAGTGTACGCGAACGCGTGCAGTGGCGAGTAAAACTTTAGTTTGGCGCTACGGTTTTTGAGATCAAATGCGTTGCAATCTCATTGGTTTTCTTTTCGGTACTGGCGGGAATTGAGACAGGAACGGATTCAGTCTCGGTCGACTTGACGAGGTTATCGAAATGTAACAATGAATGATGTCGCTTTTGACATTGTCGGCACGCATGAGAACTCGTACATTCTCTCACATTATGTTTGGTACTGAAACAATTCAGACAGCGCTTATTTTTTCTAATAAAGTCGGAACGTTGGGATGGAGTTTGCTTTAAAAACGCGGGGCACTGATAAAGCAAATGATTCTCTTTACACAGAGCACATGCGAACGGAACTGCGGAAGCAGAGTGCGACGCAAGTGATTTTTTCTTCGCGGGTTCCACAGATTTTCTTTTGTCGATGGCAAGATCGCTTCTAAGGCGCGAATGCGCGATTCGAGAAATTGATCTAATTCACGATAACGAGGGTAATCCATGGTGTCCCCTAGCTTGAGTTCCCAAGCTTTTCGCGACGATTTATCAAGCTTTTGAGCAACAAGAAAAACTAGCAAATCATCCCAATGTTCGACAGCTCGACCGAGATTTTTGAGAGCTTGAATTGACGCGTTAGTTTGATCGCGAAGGTTCCGAAGATCTTTGGAGGTTTCTGCGGTAAGTGACGGAAGATTTAATAGGCTTTGTAAATGAATCGTTATGATACGACGTTTATTATCGTAACGAGAGACGAGGATATTCCACGCGACTTCGAAATTGTTATTGGTAATCGCGAGATGTTCGAGCGCGGTACTTGCATCCCCTTTTACACACGAGCATAAATAATGCATACGCTCAACATTCGATAAACTAGGTTCGTTATAAACCATTGACTTAAAACGATCGCGGAAATTCTCCCATTTTTCGAAGCTCCCGTCGAAGGTAGGTAGGTTGATCCTCGGTAGATGCGATGTTGCACGGTATGAATCAGAAACGCCACTTACGTTACGTGAAGTTGCATTGGGAGGATCAGTTTCGTGGGCTTCAAGTACCTCAGCCATGAAGTCCGCAGCCTCGTAGTAAGCGTCCTCACAGGCGATGATACGATTCTCGGTGAAGTAGACATCGGTAGCTCTCAATTTGTCGTCGGCAAGAAGTTCTATTTTGCCATCCAGCTCTTGGCATTTGACGAACATCTCCTTCAATGTCGTGAGACGTTGTCGGGTGACGGCTGTTGTCATCTTAGCTTGACCGAGCTTCTTGAAATTAGGTAGCACTCGAGAGACAGAATTTATGAGTTGCTTTTGTGTGGCAAGAAGCTCTTCAACGGTCGACATGGCGAAAATAATAATTTTCAATAATAGGACCGTGAAAGTCACAAACAGGTTTTTCTCCTTGGCAGCGATCCGGCTCGAAGGACCAAAATGTTTGTTGTTGATGGTGGCTGATACAACCTTGACAAAGGTTCGCACACCAAGGCGGAAGGACTTTCAAATAACGGCTCCAAATTATTAAGATACACTATATTTAATGTCAATGTTGGCGGTAGAGGCGAGCGGTATCACAAATTGCACTGTCGATGCGGTTAAATGCACGCACGCTTGTCTTTGGTATTACGGAGACGACAACGGTATTTGAAACACGGTACTGAGACGAAGCGCCGCGACGTAAACTCGTTCGCGGGCGACAGAGCTCGTAATTCGCTCTGAGTTCGAGGCGCACGTGGAGATGCACTCAGATGCACGCCGCACAGCCGGTACGGTCCTCGCGGGTAGTGCAGGGAACCGATCTCACGAAAAGGCGTAGGCGCGTTATCTCAAGATGCACGTTACAATTGCCAAAATTCGAACCGTCTCTGTACACGTTGGAATGTCGACTCAGGCGATCATCTTCAGCCGACCCGAGCGTTGTTTACGCCGACGGATCGGGCCGGCTCGGCCTCGCTCGTCACGCGGAACGCTGAACGTACGGCACGCGGGCGCGAGCGGAGCGCGCGAGAGATCGGGTGGAAAATAAACGATTAAAATATCAAATTGAACGCTTATTCCTAAACAGAAATGTTGCCTACGAAATTCATATAAAAAGTAATAGTATTATTAATACTTTGGGAAAATATATGAACCTACCAGCTTTTCAAGTCGTGGACCCATACTAATTCTGCTAAATAACGTATTGAATTTTTCCGGATATATTCGTAAGTCGTTTATATACAGGGTGTACTTAAACTGGCGGTAAATATTTTAATAACAAATACTTTGTAACATTTTAAGACGATAATTCTAATACGAAAATGCCGAGGCTATAATAGTTTTCAAATGAGAAAAGTTTAAAGATAACGAATGACAAGGTTAGATTTTCGCGCGCTCAGGGATGGTAACATGGCCAATGATAAAGGTGCTTCCATGAATCGAATGCCCTTGAGTATTGTGAAATTGTTGCAAAAAATTCAAAAGTTTTATTAAGAAACTATTTTTGTTTGTCCGTAATGAATTATTTTGTGGCGGTCTGCCGACCGCACATAAGATCCTACGGAACAGCAACCCGTAATACACGGACCGATCGATCGGTCCCCACTACACGCGCGCAGTCAAGCCGTCGCGCCCCACCACGCGCGCGCCGACCGAGCGCCCGAGTGGGGCCTACGCCGCGTGCCGCAAGCATGGTAAAAGCTCCCGCCGACAGGTGGAAGACTTTCTCTCAATTAAAACGCGATCAGGGCCCCTACATTAGGCCCGCCAACGAGAGCTCATCATCAGTTCTCGGCTATCCACAAGTCGGATCGACAAGAGTGGAAAGACGTGAACTTGTCTTTTGAAGCCAATCAACAGTGTCTACACAGAGAAAGTACCGGACTACGAATCCACGCCTATCGCTGCCGCCTAGAAAACCGGAGCAGCCACAGGACCATCCTACAGCGTGGAATCTTATTCCGATCGATCTACCTACGAGGAAGCTTACGAGGCCGAGACATCTACTGGTGGAAGGAGACGTACGAGTTCGACGAAAGACTTCTCCCAGTTGGAAATTCGAGGCACCACCACTCCTGTCGCCATTGGCCACGTCACCGGGAGATCGCACGGAGAAGGGGACGCAAACCATTCCACCATCTCGAGTCCACAGGGGGACACAGGCGGAGATCCTCCACGACGAGAACGGAACAGACAGCGAGTGGGAGACTCCCACCATCGAGCGAGCTGCACAAACCGACAGAGGTCGGGAGCCAACGGTATATAAGGCCGAGCGCTACCCTCGAGCAAGGACTCCATCGCCAGAGAGAATCCGAGCAGCACAGACCAACTCCGATCCAAGGCAGACACTGACACCGCCGGGAACACCGCCGGCTTGGAGAGAACCCGGACGTTGGGGAAAACAGCAGCCGCTACACCGAACAAGAACGCGGCCGTGCCTGCTGTGGAGCGAGCGTTCGGCTTAAATCTCTCGGTCTCATCGGCCCTTTTCAGGGCCACATAATTTTTCCAATCGGCCCTTCTCAGGGCCACCATAAATTAACGCAAACATAAAACTACTTGACTTGTATATAGCCTTGTATATAGACTGAATAAATTCGAACTAAGTGTACAGCATAAACCAACGTCTAGTCAGTTACGGACCTTGACATAGCGACTCCATCCTTCCTGCGAAGCGAACACTCGGCAAGCGAGCCGAATCTGCGTGGCCGCGTGACCATAATTTATTCAATAATTCAATATATTTATGATATGTGTCATTATGTCATATTTATTCGGTTAATTCATATGATGGTAATAAATCTCCGCGATAAAAATTGATCAAATCGATGAAATCATTTTTTGTTCCAACTTTTGATTGAATTGGTTATAAAATTGCTAATACCAATTATTTATTCAATTCTGATATAAGTCTAGCCACTCTCTACTCGTTCTTAAAAATTATGATAAAATCTTAAATATTTAGAAAAGAAAGAAGTTAACATAATGAAATAAAATAGAAAGAATTAACGTAAAATAAATCAAAACGGGCGTACTTCATCAAAACCCACGAAATAATTTTTAAATAAATTTTTTCAAAATATTATATTTTACGACGTACATTACTATAAGCTTTCTTTTTAATATTAAAATCGATTTATTTACATCAATGGGAAGAAAAATTTTAAATTAAATTAAAATTACAAAATGTATAAATTAATAAAAACTAAAATACAAAACGTATGAACTAATAAAATTGAAAATACAAAACGTGTGAATTAATAAAATTAACTTAATATGTACATTGTACATGCAGTCAATCATTTTGCGGTCCAAACGCTTAAATCCAACAAAATATCTGTAAAAAAAACGTTAGCATTAGTCATAAATCGTTCATAATTTTCTCGCTCAAAACCAGTAGGAAATTAATAGTATGAAAATGATACCTCTATTTATAAAAGGTGTTTAAAGTGTTCACCGTCACATTCGATACACAATCGTGCACGTCGTAACAAACTCGTTGTTGCATTTAAAATCACTTGTGGCGTAATAGTTGCAAATGCTTCGATTAATTCACACGTTTCGTATATATAGGTTATGTGGTTATGGGGTTTTGAGGGTTATAAGATCAAGGGGTCATGGGGTTAATAGTTTATGATGGTTTTAGGGCCAAAGAGCTTAATTAAAGCGATTATTGAGATGAGACAAGTCGTTTAAATCATATTGTAAGATTACTTCATCAGGTTTTTTGGTTATTTTGCTTATGGGGTCATGGGGTTGTGGAGTTTTTCAAAAAGGCCACTCAAATTTCGAAAGCCCTCGCTTATACGGACATTTTAAGCCCAAACTCAATATTTAAAGTCGCTTCAATTTTTGGACAGAGGGAGGGGCCACTTGACGTGGAATGTCACATATATGTTTATATGTTGTATCATATACATATATGTATATACATATGTATATATAATATATATACATATATGCATATTACATACAATTGATCATATGAAAGTTGCAACACTTAATTTTTAGATGGACGATTTGTATTGGAAATGGTTTGTAGTCTCAAAATATTTGCGCGTTTTAAAACTTATCCAAAATTTAAGTGTTGCAATTTTTATATGATCCACTTTACATAATATGTATATAAATAATATATACACACAAGTAAATATATATTAAATATATTTTATTTGTAGAATTAAAAACCTTTGTAAAAATCAATTTTTATGAAATGCACAATAACTTGTTAAACAAAGTTATTGGATACGGCTCAATAACCGATGGCATTTACAAACTAGAAGTGCGTATAATTACTTTCAATAAGTATGACTATACTCTGGGAGAAAAATATACAGTTAAGTAACCCATTTTGGGGGCAAAGACTAGTAATCAAATGATTGGGATTGTTCATAACTCTAATTTTACGTAACCTCGTATTCGGACTAGAAATACGTCATCAAAATGATGACGTCAGAGGAATAATATCAGTTAAAAAGCTAAAAATTGACTTAAGCAAGTGTGATTCTTGGTTATGAGAAGACATCTCGAGTCCTCCAAACACAGTTATATCATCGAATTACTGTTGCAGTAATTGCACATCTCAGTTAGACAACGACGATCAGAGCATCCAGTAACCTTAACCAAAACCGAACCATACCCCGGATAAATGTCATTTCAAGAAAGCTGTGTGCAAATATTGTGACAAGGAAGGTCACATTGAACAGGCGTGTATAATAAAAAAAAAAGGAGTACGGAAAAGTGAGAAAAGTGCAAAAAATGCTCGAATCACACATTCATACTCAGATTCCGAATCAGAAGTAGAATATGTCCACTCCATAGCGCCACACCGGTCAAAAATTCACAGCACGAAGACTCGCTACAGCATCAAGGTAAAACTAAACAACATTGAAATAGATATGGAGGTAGATAACGGGGCAGATGAGTCCTTAATTAACGAGTCAACGTACAAGAAAATTTGGGGCGATTCACATCCCACGTGGAGTACTCGCATCCCAAAATTGAAAGCGTGGGGAAAACGCGCGATCGAGACAATAGGAATAGCAATGGTGGATGTAGTGTACAAGGGTATTGAAAAGAGGTTACCCGTGATAGTAACGGCGGAGGATCACGGCCCGAATCTATTCGGTGCAAACTGGTTTAAATCGTTCGGCATTGAGGTCACGGGAATACACAAAACTGAAGATTCACTAACAAACTACCAATCGCTACTTGAAGATTATTCAGGAGTGCTTTGTGGAGATTTGTCGGGATACGCCGGTCAGCCTATAAAAATAGAACTAAAGACGGGATATGTCCCAAAATTTGTCAAGTCTCGTCGAGTGCCTTACGGATTAATAGAACCAGTCAATGAAGCATTACAGGAGATGGTTAAACAAAAGATGCTGTCTCCAACGGATCAATCTGATTGGGCAACGCCAGCATTGTTCGTCAAGAAGGCTAACGGAGAGATAAGAGTTGTAGGCGATTACAAGATTACAGTAAATCCCTATATTCGAGACTCTGAATATCTCATGCCGACTGTTGCCGAGGCGATGGTGTCGCTGAACGGAGGAAAATTATTTTCACAGATCGACTTAAGAAACGCGTATAAACAGTTACACGTTGACGAAGATACTTCAAAGATACTTACGATAAGTACCCCGCTCGGACTGTTCAACGTAAACGTACTCCTCGATGGACTGAACATAGCTCCGCGTATTTTCCAGAAGGTCATGGCATCAAGGTTACAAGGGATTGATGGAATTGTGATCTACCTCGATAATATCATGATCCAAGGAAGAACGAAAGAAGAGCATGACAGTAGACTACGCGAAGTGCTCAAACGACTGGAAGACGCAAACCTCCGCATAAACCTGGAAAAGTGTGGATTTGGCGTAAAATCTATGGAGTTTCTTGGGTACCAAATTTCAAAACATGGTATCCAACCTCTCAAGAGCAAGATCGCCGCTATTAAGAAAATGCCAGCGCCCACATGCGTCAAGGATTTGCAAGTCTTCTTGGGAGGATTAAACTTCTATGGAAGATTTCTAAAAAACAGAGCTACAATCGCTGAACCACTTCACCGATTATTAGATAAAAGCGCACCGTGGACGTGGAAAATCGTTCACGAAGAGGCTTTCATTAAATTAAAAAATCAATTAATTTCAGTACCAATTTTGTGCCACTTCGATGAAGCCAGACCAATAGTAGTTGCCGCGGACGCATCGCCGACTGGAATTGGTGCAATACTGGCCAACATTGGAGAAGATGGAGAAGAACATCCAGTAGCATTCTTCTCAAAGACGATGTCCCAGACACAAAGAAGGTACTCGCAACTGGATCGGGAAGCACTCGCCCTGGTGCAAGCAGTACGACACTTTCACCAGTACATAGCAGGTAGAACGTTAATGCTAGTAACGGATCACAAGCCGCTTTTGGGAATATTCGACCCTCGTAGGGCGACGCCTGAAATTATTTCTCCCAAACAAAAAAGATATGCGACGACACTGAGCGCATATGATTATGATCTCGTGTATAGGCCAGGGAAGAAGAATGGAAACGTTGACTTATTATCACGTTTGCCTCTCGACGACGTCATCGAAGAAGACGAAAAAATTTTCGGCGAAGTGATGATGATCAAAAACGCACATAAAAGAC
Source organism: Leptothorax acervorum (assembly GCA_035220615.1). Classification (NCBI taxonomy): domain Eukaryota; kingdom Metazoa; phylum Arthropoda; class Insecta; order Hymenoptera; family Formicidae; genus Leptothorax; species Leptothorax acervorum. Next base: position 12,709 of record JASTWQ010001194.1, read on the forward strand.
TAATTACTGTACAAGAGATAGCTGAACAGACAAAATCTGATCCGACGTTACGCCAAGTAAAACAATGGCTAAGAAAAGGCTGGCCTGCAAAAGTGACATCGGAATTTAAGCAGTTTTGGACTAAACGACAAGAACTGTCACTATACAAGGAATGTATATTATGGGGCAGTCGAGTAGTCGTACCGGGAGATTTAAGACAGATCGTCCTCGAATATCTGCATGGAAATCACCCCGGAATCGTTGGAACTAAAGCTGCTGCACGGTCGTATGCATGGTGGCCTCGAATTGATACAGACATCGAAGTACTAGTCAAGAACTGTAAAGCATGCATGGAAGTACAATCCGCACCTGCAAAAACGCCTACGGAACAATGGAAGCCACCGAAGAAACCATGGAGTCGCCTGCATATTGATTTTGCAGGACCAATTGAAGGACAAATGTTCCTTATTACGGTGGATGCAGCTACGAAATGGTTAGAGGTAAAAAGAGTTCCATCTCCGAGCTCAGCTGTAGTAATCCGAGAATTACGACAACTTTTCGCTACATTCGGAGTACCAGACACTATAGTGAGCGACAACGGCACAGCATTTGCCTCTACGGAGATAAGAAATTTCTACTCAAAAAACGGCATTAAATGGTTGCACACCGCAGCATATAACCCACAGGCAAACGGACAGGCGGAGAGGATGGTACAAACTACAAAAAGATCGCTAAAGAAATTGACAGACGGAGATTGGGAAGTAAAAATAGCCCGACTTCTTCTAAAACAGCATACTATGCCATCGTCCTCAACTGGGAAAAGTCCGGCGGAAGAAATGTTTGGACGCAGACTAAGAACGGCGCTGGACAAAATGAGACCTACGAAGGATGAAGAAACAGAAGATGAAGCGGAGTCTTATTTGCGAATCCGAACAATCCCATTGGACACAAAGGTCCGGATGAGAAATTATAGAGCTACGGGCCCCAAGTGGACAACCGCTACAATCGAGAAACGTCTAGGAAAACGCACGTACATCGTAAAAGAAATAGACACCGGATTAATTCACAAAAGGGACGTGGATCAACTGGTCAAATTACCGGCCGCTAAGATTTGTTTGCCTTTCTTCGACTCCGAGACAATACATTGCCCAGGTGAAGAAGACGGCCAAACGGTAGAGAAAGAAGCGGCAGACAAGGGGGATGAGGAGCGGTTACGCCGTGCAAGACCAAAGAGAAAATGCGTTGAAGGGAGCCGAAACCGCTATCGAGATAGTCTACTCGAGACAAGCGTGCACGAGGGGCTGCCATGAGGATCGATTATTAATTCCTTTAACAAAATTTATATCCATTTAAGTTCTAGGCTGGAAAATGAGGAACCTAGGACTATTCCAAGGGGGAAGAGATGATACATATCCAAGTACGACCCGCTGCCACGAAAGGCAGCACGCTCCGGTTGAGCTGAAAGAGCGCGTCCGGCGCACGCCTGCGCGCATGGACACGGCCGCGTACATCCGGTCTTCCGCCCCCGACGTGGCTCTCTGCTTGCAACGTGCACACGCATCCGATTGTACTCTGCTCAGTAAATATATATATTGTTGCTTACTCGGTCTTAATCATTTAAGGATCCAACATAAATATTTTCAACTTCGCCAAACTTTGGTAAAAAGTCATTCTCCTCTGATAATTCAACAGTTACATTGTAGGAAGGTTTGAAATAAATCCCGTCAATTTTTACCCAAGACACAGCAATAAGATTGTTTTCTGCAGGCAGAGTATCCCATATACCGCGAAGAGCTGAAATTTCCTCATTAGAGACAGTTTTTCTTTTACCATATACAAATCTGTTAAACTTCTTTTGCTTCAGAAAAACCTCGTTTAGCATCAATTGATTTTTTAATGCTATAGTTTTGCAAATATTTACCCTGCCAGCAACAGTATGCGCTGCCATCTTCGCCAATCTGTGCCTGGCTTCAAACCTGAATGTCGAAAAGTTCGCGAGAGGACCAAACTTTTTCATCATTCGGGTGTAGTGAATCATGAAATGGAACTTAGGCTTCAATGTGTGGTTGGAGAGCTTCAGATATTGCCGGTTCATTTCTTCAATATCATCAGCCAACGCTTCACATGAATCAGAGTAAACCCTACGATTTATCAACCTGTCAGTGATCCGCCTGAGCAACAAGAAAAAATTGCATATAGGGTGATCCTCAGGCATATACAAGCCAACAATTAATCCGAAATATCGCACTAATGTCAACATTTGAGAACCAGACGTCTTATATTTAACTTGCTGACCTTCAATGGAGATGGTGGCAGATGGCTTTGAGATGCTATCACAACCGTAATCAAATGCATTTAACTTGGTTCTTAGCAAAGGCAAAGGTAGAAGTTTGTAGGTTTTAATAAGTGAGAAAAGTATAAAATTCATAGCATATTAGCAAACTCTCATACACCAAGCATGCAAAATATCAGTGGACACATTTTCGAAAATGTTAAACCCCTCGACTTCTAACCAACAACATTTCTCCTTTATACCCGTCTTAGACAAATCACATATTTCGACATCAGATGCATAAGAGTCCATCTTTCTCAACAAGTTAACATCTTCCCTCATTAATTTTTGAAGGCCGTCCTTGTCTATACGACATATCCTACAAGGATATTTGGAAGAGAACGATTCTGTGAAACCAAGAGCTCCGGATAGAGCCAAGTTATCTCCAACGAAAGCACACAAGTGAAATTTTATTACACCATTGTACGTCTCTGTTTCAACGATAATGCAATTTTTAGAAAGGTTATTTAAGCAATCAATGACTTTACGAAAAATAACAGCATTACCAAATTTAACCCTATCGGATGAATGAAACAGAGCAAACAGAAATATGTTTTTTAAATTACTTACAAAGTGTGGAGGCAGAAAAGGCAACGATGTATAAACTGCACCCAGCTTATGAACACCGGTTTGGGCTCCTAATGGGTTCCCAATTTCGAAATCGTCCCAGTATATAACAATTGGAAAATGCAGACCTACCTCGTTTTTGAACGTTTCTCTCATTAATGTCCAAACAGAACCTTAACAATATTCTCAATGCCTAATCTACCACTGGTCTGCATTAGATCCTGATAATCTAACGTCTCCTTCAGAACGTTGGGTAAGGAGAAAAAATTTTGCAACACTGTACCTAACTCTACAACCTGCATTGTGCACTTAACAGGGACTGTTGAAAATCCGAAAATCGTTCGCTTTCCCTCTAGCCTTTCGCCAATGGTGACTTCAGTGGATTGGACAAGAGTTCCTACTTGTTGGTAGTAACAGAGGCGTCGAAAATCCGACGCAAAACTTGGCAAGGAATCGGAGATAAGAAGGTCCGATGGTTTAACAAGGCTTGCCACCTGGTGGTAAATATCCGGAGGCAACAGTTCTTTCAACTTCATGAAAATTGCCTCCTCGAGATCAATCGACAATATATCATGCAGTTCGTCTACAACTAGCTGAACCACATTCCTGGATATTAACACATTTCCATAAAGAGAGGCCAAGAACAGGGATATTTGAGTTTGAAGAAAATCAAAGGCCAGAACAACATTTTCTTGTGGAGAGAAAGGTGAAGAGGAAGGTAAATATAAAGCATTATCGACAATATCGACACTTAAATCTGGAAAACTAGTGGTATCGGGATTACTTCTCTCGGTATTCACTTTATGAGCCTTCTGTAAATGAATTCTGAGACCGCGAAGGGTGCTGTACTGCCGCAAACATTTTGACTGACCACAATAATAACCTCTGTCGGAGGGACAAAACTTTCGGATGTGGTTAATAAGCTTTAAGCAATCAGGGTAATTTTTTTTTGCACATAAAGCAAACAAACATTTTTAGAAGTACTTATTATAACACTTATTATAACTTATCTTATTATAACTTATCTTATTACAACTTATCTTATTATAACTTGTTATATAATCTGCTCTTATCTTATTATAATTGAGTGAAATGGGCCTCTCGGTCCGATATAAATTCCTCTGACAAAGATTCAATTACATTCACCGAGGAAGCTTGAGAAAGGGGTTTTGTATCGAAAGGAAACAGTTGGTTGTTCGATGACGATGGGCGAGATAGTGTGACAGAAAGGAACTGCTGACTTTGAGTAATGACAGCTGAGGCACAGATTGAAGATGACGGCCCAGCTGCTGGCTCCTTATTACTAACACTTAAATCTGTCAGGAGTTGAGAAATGCCTGCTGTTACCCTTTTCCTGTCTCCAATGTCGTAGAAAGCTAATGACAATACCTTCGAAACAGACTTGGCTTTCAAGGGAAACTCTGCTTGCAGAGCGTAAATTATCTTAAAGGCTACGTCGATTGCCTCAACCAATGAAGTAAATTTGTAGAACGTTTTATCGACGACAACCCATGCAGATTTAACTACCTTCCAGTCCCCCGTGGCAAACACATACGGCTGAAAAGTTTCACCTGCTGAGTGGAGAGCCTCCTTCCTTAAAGTCACTACTTCCTGGATGTGCGCGTCGTTATGTAGCAGTGTCACGAAGTGATCCCTGATTTCGATGTTTGTCGGCTTCATTAGCGTCTTCTTAGCGCCGCTCTTTTCGCCTACGTTCCCGGGCGGCGGGGTAATGAGGGACAGCAGGAGGATAAGTGCATCGTTCCGAACTTTCGGTCCTCCCCTGAAAAGAAACAAAAATAAAATAAGTAACGCAAGTTTCGAAGTAGTAGTGTAGTCAGCAGAAATATGGCTGAAATGAAAACTGCACAAAATGTTAAAAAACACAAAGTAAAGATGGATTTTAAGGCAAAGTGTAACCAACAAGCATTAGAAAAAATATGGAAAGGTATCGTTTTAAAAATTATTAATATTCCAAAAAATCAAGGTTGATTCAGGGTGGTAAAAATGCCTCTTAATTGAGCACATCAAGAATCATGTGACTTACCTTTTGCACTTTCCAGAACGAGCTCGTAGCTTTCCTTCAGATTTCTATCAGAGAGTTTTGCTAACTTTAGTTCGGCCAATTTGATTATTTTTTCTTTCGTCAGGGCAATACTGGCGAAGAGATTGTTCTCCTTTCCGGGAAATTCTCTCGTGAAATCGTCTAGGAGCTGTAAAAAGAAAAAAATTTAAAAACTATTGTGTTAACTTTGTTTAATAAACACAAGCACTATGTTCACATCATGTGAAGTCCAATATCCATAAGATTGGAGTTCAGTGATATGAATATTATGCTTGTGTTTACTAAATGCTGTCTTAAGTGAACATAATTGTACCATTCTTCTACCGCAATATTAATGTCTGTACAACAAATACTTACCAGTCTGTATCCTTCCTGAATTCGCAGGGCTGGAAACTTCTGGAAATAGCTGAATATTCCTTTATCGGCAAGAATACCTTTTCGCTCTTTTTCCGTGGCTCGCCAAAAATCCTTCACCGGTCTCCAGGGGTAGACGTTGTTTTCCAGAAAGTTTAGGGCTGTCCTAGTCTCTTCCGTGTCTAAAAACGATGGGAGAATTATAAGTCTAAAAAATTAGGACAATTACAAGTTAATTAACTAGTACTTGTAGCCTAGCAGGACTGATGTCATAAGTTATGTATACTCACATGATGTGGGGTTCGGAGCCTTTGCTCTCTCCAAAATAACCCTCACCGGCGTGGTTAACTTGTTAGACGCCGATCCTGCTGAAGGCAGCAGCACGCCACTTTTCTAAGGGCGTCTTTGGCAAAAAGGACAGGAAGAAAGACTCAGGATACGTTCCTGGGAATATCTCGCACAGCTCGTTGGCCAGGCGCCGGAACACTGCGGTTTCAATGAGTCTTGAAGGATGTTTTTCTAGGATGGCATCGATTACCAAAAAGCTGGCATTTTTTCTGTCCTCCTGAACAATAATCTTTTGCTCCTCAGCTTTCGCCAAAAGAAATCTCCCTAATTGGGTTTTTAGAAGATAGTCGCGACACTGGAAAGAGAGAAATTACATTAAAAACCAGGAGGATATGCTTTCCGAGTGGATTACAACAGCATCGCTTAAATCAGATACTTACAATGCCGGGAGGAAATTCTTCAGATACGCTTTTTCTTTGTACCCCTGAGACCGAGGGCTCGTTCCTTTCTGCCTCCTCAAGGAGGTTACTAAGCTATGGGAAAACGCAGGGAAAGATTAATTGAAACGTTACAATAAATAGAAATTGAAGAAAAAAGAGCCACATAGGAAAATACCAAACATAGTGTTATTGATTCAAATCAACAAATTTTATGAACTGTATTAATGAGTAACAGTCAATGAGTAGGGAATATGTTTACACGACTTGAAATAAAAATCTATTATCCGGTGAAAACAACCTAGTCAAAATGATGTCTAAGTGACATCAAATTGATGAAGATTATGATGTCAAAATGAATGAGTTATGTACCACGAGTCGCAATGAAACCTTGAGAATCAGATTCTGTCAGTCAGATGATGTGTCATCCGGAAAGTCCGGATCCCAAAAACCTTTAAAAAGATTATATTTATTATATGTAAAAAAAAGGTGATAATAAAATAAAATATTAAACCTTCTGGTGTATTTGGTCGCTCATATTTGTCTCGATGTCGTGAGCACCGATTCTTCCGTTTTTGTAATTCTTCTTTTGACAATGATAAATTCTTATAATACTAAAAATCAAATATTATGAATTACTTATTTATGAGAAAAATATTTATATTTTTTTATTTATTCATATCTAATATAATTATAGTGTTAATATTGCGTTACGTCTCTGCATTTCCAGCAATCTCTGCCGTCTAACTTTGCTCTGTCAGCTTTACATCGCATGTTAAGCTTTTCATTGATTGGATGAAATGCAAGTCGAGATTGTTTCAGTCTCTTCTTTAGATATGGTCGAGGACTACACAATGTTAATGGACTTTTTGGCCCATTATTTTTGTGCTTAGATTTATTTGCATCTGATAAACCAGTGAAAAACGGCTACAAAATCATAATTAATCGATGAATTAAAATATGTTTACAAAACTTAGTAAAAATTACAAAAGTGAGCGAATTCACCACGTGTTTACCAATAAAATTATAAATAATAGTAAATCATCACTTTGACTGGGTAACGAGGTTACACCATTCCTATGATTACTCAAAACTTTACATGCATGTTAGTAAATGAATATATAAAGAAGCTACTAACAGGTGCATTTTGATCTGCGGGCAAGTCAGCACTGTTTATATCTGCTTTTCATAACTCGAGTAAAGGACCCCGCACAAAACCCCATGAAATTGGGCCCCGGTGAAAATGGCTGAATTTTGAATATGTTGTACCTTTTGGGTCACTGAACAAATGTTTCCTCAGACAAAATGTCAAAAAATGGACAGTTTCGCCGTTTCAACCCTTCAAAAGCCTAAGGTCAGACCAGCAAAGATATCACTTTCGGATCAATCCGGTTACAATTATAAGGGAACAATATGAATTTTTAGTGAACAAAATAGTTAAGAAATAAATTGTTTATGACAGTATTGTTTAAACAATTTGAAAATAATTGTTTAAACAATTTGAAAATCATTGTTTACAAGAACTGATTGCTGATTTGATTTCTGTGGGGAAAATCATAACGGATAGCGTTTTCCTACATAACGCAGTATTTGTTTTAAAATAAGCAATAAACAAATGACTGATAGTGAAACCTATTCCAGTAGCTTGACTCTCAGTTATGAAAAAACAAGCACTGTTAAATAGAAACAATGACATTGAGTGTTCTTATTACACCTGCGATTAGCCTATATTATAGTTACCGGAGTCTACCACGTGGAGGTTGCAGTGCGATTTTAGACTCCTTTGGGGTGCTTTTTGTACGTGAGTCCCGTTGCCTCTCACGATTCGGGGTGCTTTTTTTACGTGAGTCCCCTTTCCTCTCACGATTCGGGGTGTTTTTTGTATGTGAGTCCCCTTGCCTCTCACCGCTCATCTATTCATCTAGTTCAATCTCATCATTTGGATTGATAGGCTGCGCTCTATTAGATGCATACAAAATGTTATGCAGTAAAGACGTAGCAGGATATGAAACATTTGGTTCATGACGTGCGTATCCAAGAAACCATAATACACTGGCAACGTGAGCACACGAGCCAATACTCCTAGCACCTGTTTTACAGGTACAGTAGTATCCATGAATAATGTTGTCATGAATATCATTATCGTGTTCATTCTCTTCAATGCTGTCGTATGCTATCCATAACTGATATTTTGCAGAATTGCGAAATCTAGAGTATAGTCTGACTCTTATAAAACCGGGTTCGTCAATGAGTTCATCTAACTGAAACTCTTCTTGTTGGTCTCGTTGAATCTTATCCTGTATGTAAGAAGGTGCCAAGTGAATCTGATATACACCTACCGTCAGGTCTCGCAGATATTCTAAGGTAAGGCGAGGAAAGTTAGGCACCTGATGTTGGTCAAGTTTTTTCCATCGTCCATTTCTGTTACGAAGATTGTCCGCTTCCACTCGCGCTTGCACAATATTAACAGTTTGGGATTTCTCTAACATTTCTCTCGCTAGTTGCACATTGGCCTCTTCCATATGGATAGGAGGGTGATATCTGTTTATTATCGCTCCAGCAATTTGATAAAAGTCACCAAGATTATATATATGTGGTACATTAATTGTTTGAGCGAAGAATTTAAACATAGACTTTATGTGACCGTTTCTTGCTTCAACTAACCATCTTGTTTTTGTGATTAAACGCGATTCATTTGCTTCTTCTGTTGATAGTTGACTCTGCCCCCGTTGAAGAAGAGCTGGCATTTTAACATAAATGCCTATGCGTTGAAGCCATGGCGCAGCATCGCGATATCCTCGGTCTACTATAAAAATATCACTATCTTGAAACCATTCTCTGATAGAATCAATATCCCTTTCGTACTCATTGCGCAGCATTGCAGCATCGTTATTTCGGGAGTCCGAAAAGTAGGGACCTTGAATCGCAAGGATATATCCGTCTGGAGCTACAACCAAAGCAGGTTTCGCTAAGTGTCGGCCTTTGTGAACACAATAAGATTGCCGCAAAACTCGAAAGTTACTACTCTTAGGGATATACGAGTAAGTACCATCAATGTAAGCGATAGCTCTAGGCACATTCGGCTCTGGATTATACAGTGCGTTAGCAAATTCCGTAACGTGCCTAGCTATGTAGTCTTCTCTTGTAATAGCCTAAAATCCAATATTGCTAGGTACAAATCGTTGCATTAAAGATTTTCTGACTGTACATATGGCCAGACTTACAGCCTGTCTACTCGAATAATTGAATATTACCTTCAGAAATTCGTCTGATAGCCCTTGTCGTAACTTACACAAAAAGGTCAGCAAATCTTTCTTAGTTGCATATCTGTGGCCTCCAGTTGCAGGTACTCGATCGCAAAATGTAAACAGCTCGCGAAATTGTTCCTTTGTTATAGGAGTAATGGATTGAAATTTGTTGTCTGAAAAACAATTCTCATCCTCATACCTCTCTTGGTTAATAGCCATGTTGCTGCAGAAATATTTGCAATTCTTGTCCTTGTATAACATAAGGTCTATTAATAGACTGTAAGCCAGGGAGTAAAACTTGCAAGAAAAATCCATTTTCATCCAAGTGATGCACGCAAGATCTTACGTTAGGAGGTACATAAATGTCCGTAAGAACAAAGACTTTAACTCTACATTCGATAGACAGTCTATGTGTATTATGGTCGACGTGACATATAACACAAGAATGATTTGCTATTTGTTTTAAAACGTTCAACCTTAAGCAAGCAGGATCGCGTAAGATAGCTGCTATTTCATCAAGAACTGAACGATTACAATTTATACAGATTCTGGTGACATTTTTAACAGCAAGTGGTGGATGATCATTTTCGTCACGTCTACGAATAGCAATGTTTTGTGTTCGCGCATGAGCATGACTATCTGTGGCCGCGCATGGGTTGTAAGATTGACGATCGAAAACGGAGTACTCATCGAACGCAAAGCTCTTCCCCCCCCTTAGACGAGAACCGACACGCGCGTATCGAGGACTTCCTATTCCTTGCGAAGAGTTCAGTTCAATTTAAGTCTCAGTATAGAGTGAGAGTCAATGAGTGCCGTGACAACGCCTCCTTTTTGAATTAATGAAGTGTTTAACTAAATCCTGTGTCATCTAATTTTTCCGAACGAGCGCAATTCCTTACGAGCAGCAAAAACAGAGCTCGGAATCCGTTTTCCTTACGGTACGAGTAACATTTTGGTAGCAGAGCGTGGTTATATCTGCTCGTCACAGAGAGTTGTGTTCGCGAGTGCCAACGGACAGTTGCAGTGCTTCTGAGGACGCTCGATTTCGGAAGCAGTGACTGGCACTGGACATATGTGATTAGCTGTGGATTGCTGTGTGATAGCGCCATTCTCAAGAACAACGACTTAAGAACAGCCATCTTGTGCAAACCGGAGCACGACGTGCCACGTGAACAACGGAAAAGGAGCCACAACGCCTGCTTCCTCTCCCCCTCTCGTAAGCGTGGGAGCGAAGAGCGACCCTGCAGGCAACTCCGACGCTGGTTTCACGCAGTTGGCACTGCAACTCAAGGTCGCGCCGAAAGGACGAGAATCGTCGCTCTCCACACCTGACGGCGCAGCACCGCCGGAGCACGCGACGGCGCGTGCTAGTACACAGGCAAGTCCCGTGATCGCGCTCAACGTCGCGCTCTCTCTCTAACACTCACAGTCTCGCCCGGTACGGCGAACGTTACCTTGTACGCGTGAACTCGCGGCTTAGCGACGTGCCGGTGACACTAGCGGATATTATGCGTCTCTATCTTTCAGCCAATTAGACAATATTCCGTCGCTCTAAGCAGACAGCTATTTCGTTACACGTTAGTATATCACGCGTATTGCCGTCCGGACATCTTCACGATCACGGCACTAAGCTACGCACGTCGGACAATAATACCAACAAACAGTACTAGAGTTCCATATACGTTTCGTCCCGATGTGAGAGCGGCCGACAAACTCAACTTCTGTTGTCTGTGTTACGTCAAGTTTAATAATATCTTGTTACCATCCTCAAAATTGAGTATACACTAAGCGATTTTTTCCCCTTATTTCTCACAATGACGGAAGATCTAGTCCGTAAGAACCAAGCTAAGGGGAATTTAATAATTAACTTCTCGCGCAATACTAACAAACTCGGAGCGGCAAAACTAACACCGAGTGTTGTTTCGACGCGGTTAACAATTTTGGAGACGTATT
>JASTWQ010001195.1:0-23885 GCA_035220615.1 Leptothorax acervorum
ATCGCTGACCTTGACCTTGACATATTTTGTCAAGGTCATGACCCTGAGTGACCTTCAAAAGTTTTTAGCCGTCGCTCGTTGTTTTTTAAACAAAAAAAGTTTAACAAATATAGCAGTTATTTTGAGTACTACAAGACATGAACGACTAATATGTATGTGGAAATAATACATGTATAAACAAAGGAATTTCATTTAAAGCAGCGAATCGTTGATATATTGAACAGTCTTTTCGTTAAAGCAGTGAATAGAGAGTGTGTTCTTCAACTTACAAAGCACATACTTGTAAAGCGCGTTACTAACCTATAGGTTGATGACGCGCTTTACAAGTATGTACCAAAAAAAAAAAAAATTTTTTGTAGTGGGGAAAATTATTTAAAGCAGTGAATTGTTGGTATATTGAAAGGAAAGTTATTTAAAGCAGAGAATAGTTAGTAACTTTCCTTTCAATATACCAAAAAGTCACTGCTTTAAATAATTTTAAACCTATAGGTTAGTGACGCGCTTTACAAGTATGTACCAAAAAGAAAATTTTTTTTGGTGGGGAAAATTATTTAAAGCAGTGAATTGTTGGTATATTGAAAGGAAAGTTATTTAAAGCAGAGAATAGTTGGTAACTTTCCTTTCAATATACCAACAAGTCACTGCTTTAAATAATTTTTTCCACCAAATTTTTTTTGTTTATAACTTTTTAATAAACAATGACCGCCAGCTAAAACTTTCTGAAGGTTACTCAGAAGGGTGACCTTGACAATATATGTCAAAGTCAAGGTCGTTTATGCCTTTCAATACTCAAAATAACTGCTATATTTGTCAAACTTTTTTTGTTAATAACTTTTTAACAAACAACAAGCGACGGCTAATAACTTTTGAAGGTCACTCAGGGTCATAACCTTGACAAAATATGTCAAGGTCAAGGTCATCGGGGGATGGTCCCCTGATCGATATATTTACCAAATATAAAAAGTGGTATAATAAGAGAGGAATATATATATAATATATGAATGTGTAACTGTGTAAAAGACTGTTGACAAAAGCAAGCACGTTTAACTATCAAGAGACACAGTAGTGAGTAGTGTATCGCGCCTAGTATGCGCGCAGCGTGAGACTGCTTCGTGTATCTTCGCGACCCGGCGATATACATATACCATATATATATCATCGATTCGTCACGTCGCCATCGTTCCATTATTTCTCATGCTAGCTGGCATACGTACATGTGCATGACTAAGTAAGTATCTCTATAATTTTCCACATTTCTAAGTTAAATTTATTATTATTTCTTTTTATAGTAGTACTTCTCCATTAGTGTGATTTACTAAAGAATTGGCTACTAGGATAAAATGTAAGTCGCTTCATTTATTTCTATCCGTATATGAGATGTATCCATAACCTTAATTGTTTAATTTCGTACTTTACTACTGACTTTATTCATATTTTCATTTGATACGTTTCAAGATGACTCAATTAAAGGACAATACAACACATGTTGTTGTCCAATTTGTGCTGGATAAAGAGCCTTGCAGCAGGGAATCCATAGATTTAGTTCCGCGCACATGGTTAACACGACGTTTAAACAAGTGGATGTGTTACTTCCCAGAGAAAAAAGATTGGCCCAAGGTCGACAAGTGGGCAAAAAATTCTAAAAATGCAGAACGAAATTGGAAATTGTAAGATGTGAGAATAATAAGAGAAGCAGATATGCTACAATTTGAGGTTATCTGTATATCAACAATACTTTTCGAAATATAGTTTCAGTTATACTATATAATTTTATTAATCGAGAATGATATTTGTAAAATATATAAAATTTATGTAATGTATTCTATGATAGTATTTTTATAGATTGTAATTATAAATATATTTATATAATGTTATTTTCTCGTAGCTAATTATGATCAGGGCAAACGTCAATTAAATAAAGCCTGTACAAACTTACAAGCTCAATCCAGTACTGCCGAAGATACTGATATAAACGAACATTTGGAAGATGCTTCTTCCACTGAAATTGTGCGTTTTGAACGGGATGACGGACTAGCTGAACTGCATACCGTAGGACCATACAGAGCAGGTAGTCTTTACTGTATACTTTGTTCTCTCAGGACATTATCCATCATCTGACTATTATTTCTTCGGGTCAATAGGATGTTTTCTTTCTCAAATCTATATTTCAAAAAAGTTCTTTTTTAATGAACAAGGCATTTGAAATTTCAAATAAAGATGGAAAATTATAGTCATTAAAGAAGGCGATTAATTTATAGATTAAAATAAATTTGTTACACGGAAAAGCAAAGTTTGAATAAGTATTCAAATTTTTATTTAATTGAACTATTTTAAAAGAACTTATTCCTATTTCTAAGTTAATTTCTACGAGCGTTTTAATAAGAATTGCAATAATATAACTTCTTTTAGTTTTTTGTGTACAGCATATTCTAACTTCCAAACACAAAATTACATAAAATATTTAGTAGTATAATTTTTTATTAAATTCAAATGTAATGAAATGTGTGAATCATTAGAATACAATTTCAAAACATATCACCTTAAGGTGCAATATATTACAAGTATTATAACATCGTTCTTTTTAATATTTTAGGCTTAGTGGAGGACTGCTTGATTTGGCTTCTGGGTCAGCGTCCTTTATGGATTTGTTTCCGACGTTTCGTAAACATTTCAGTTCACTTCCTCAGGATAAGGTACGACGTAAGAATGTTCTAGGATAATTTTTAGGACATTCCTTACCCTGAGGAAGTGAATTGAAATGTTCACGAAACGTCAGAAACAAATCCATGATGGGCGTACGCAGCGCTGATCCAAATCAAGCAACGTCGTTTTTATTGTAATTTTACAATAATATAATATAGTACAATATGATAATAGTTTAATTCGCAATTACACAATATTACATTAACTTATTTTTCAGATACAAATAATACACAAACAGGAAACAATAATGACGATTATTTGGCAACTGTGATGGACCGATTTAACCGTTTTGAACAGAAAATTAAGCAGGAACTGGACAACATAAGAAGGAGTATATGTTACGATCTTAATAAGGGCATGAACGATATAAAAAATACATTAGCGCTTAATGTTAATGAACCATTTGGTATGAAATCAACCGAATGTAGAAACGACTTTGCACTTACTTTACCATTAAATACTGTAGAACAGTTAATGCAGTTTAACGAGCAATTATCGGACACCAAAAAAGAGAAGTCATTTGTAAGTTTTACATAGAATTACCCATTAAATAATAAAATAATGGGAAGAAAATATAATATTACACATTTTACAGAAAATCATGATGACAAATCAAACAACAGGTGTGGAAACCATCACAAAAGGCATTTCTATAATATTGTCAGCTTTACTCGCCAAAGATATTCAATTACAATATTCTGCTTGCGGACGTGAAATTTCTGGACAGAAGAAGAAGAAGAGTTTCTGCGATACTATGACTTACAAATGCATGAAAGGTGTGTGTGTGTGTGTGTGTGTGTGTGTGTATGTGCGTGTGTGCGCGTGTGCGCGCGCACGTGTATGTCTGTGTCATGCAGTTTAGAAAGGTAGTAATGAATTTTATGGCAGATGTTTTAGTCGAAAAATTTTCCGTTCCGGAGAAAGAGATATTATCTAAAACAAGTCGATGGTTCACGGGAGCATCAGACAGAGCTGGAGGACGGAAAGAAAGGAATCGAACAAAAAAGAGAGATGAGAGAGATGAGAGAAATGAGAGAGATGAGAGAGATGAGAGAGATGAGAGAGATGAGAGAGATGAGACAGAGAGCGAACAAAGCACGTGAATTATCACAAGCAGATTTTTTTTATTTTATTTTACACATTGTACTTCATTCATATATTTATATTATAAAGTAAAAATATAATATAATGTAACAAATAATAATAAATATAATATAGTGCAATACATTCGAAAAATAATATTATAATATAATAAACGTTATTAGAATTTACCTTTGTACATCTTTTTCTTTTATTGCCATTCATCATGATAAAAATAAGTACAATATCCCAGGTAAAGTTTGCGGGCGGGCTAACGTTGGCAATACCGCGACAACCGATTGTCACTATCCGATCACGGCGCGACGTCGTGTCGTTGTCGTTATGTGGTCAGCTTTTTCATGTACACTGCTTTTTTATTATATATTATATCTGTGCAATGACAACATAATGATAACGACACTGTCGTTAAGTTACAGAATTAAGCCTCAGTAGGCCTATTCTGTAACTCGTTAATGCTGGATAACGACAGTGGCTGCGTTCCGATATTCACTGCTACAGTTTATATTACGTATACTACAGATTTGCAGTATTGGCAGAGTGAATATCGGAACGTAGCCACTGTCATTCAATGACGCTAGAAATGAGTAATAACTTTTGGTGATATTAAATTATACATATGATCGGCTCAATGCTACGTGCTATGTCGAGCCGACACTGGTTTCTAATATTCACCCGACATTTAAAAAAAAAGTTATATTTGTATATCCAATTCCAAATTTTATTACTTCTTTTTACTAAATTTGTTTGTTAAAATGATTTTTGAAATATTACATGTTTGTGCTGACTACGACATATGTAGACAATTTATAACACATACATCAAATTAAAAAGTAGTCTACCACGTAAGGCAGTTGGCTCACGATCCAGAGGTCCCGAGTTCGAGTCCCACAAAGGTAAGTGTTTTTTTCAAATATTTAATTAATAACAAAAAGTTAATTTTTCAGATGGAATCATTATAGGCTGCATCTTAAGAAACAAATTCAGTTCAAAAATTGTAATAAAATTTCGAAATAGATATTACGGATATAATTTTTTTTTTATGTCGGGTGAATTTCGGAAACTTGTGTCGGCTCGATACTGGCACACGTAGCATTGGGCCGATCTTATCATTTGGATATTATGCCGACATCGGCGCGACGTTACAACTAGTACTGAGCCGATGCTGCTGACCAGTATCGGCCCGATACTGAAACGTAACATTGGGCCGATGTCGCTGACCAGTGTCGGATTAATACTGACAACCGAACATTGGGCCGATCTTATCATTTGGATATTGGGCCGACATCGGCGCGACGTTACAGCCGACAGTCGGCAGTCGACAGCCGACGTTGGCGCGACACTGCCCGGCCACTTGTAAAACAGTACCTGGGTTGTTGCACCCATGCGCCTTCGATCATTAAGTTGTTCCGACTGGGTATATCGGCGAGAAGCGCACATCCGAAGAGTTTTCCTTTTGCAACAGGTTGTTATGCGCGGAATTGTCAAGTGGACTGGCTGTATTTTTCCGAGCGATTGCGAGCCGAGTTTTGTATTATTCCGTGTTTCACATTAAAATCTGTGTTATTAGAAAACGAGTGGTGTTACTGTTTCTTTCGCACGTGCGAGCATTGCGGGTGCGCGTTTCCGTCTGGGAAGTCCAAGCGTGTAAACTAACGTGCGCGAGTGTAACAATATACAACATTTACTATAAATAGATAAAAGAAAAACATTAATAGTATATCATTAGTTCTCTGATAAAATCGTAATTTAGGAGTTAATTTAAATATTATAAAACGCACATAATATTTCTATTGTGTCAAAATTATACAGGGTTTTCATAATCTTTTGCCACCCCTATATTTCGGAAACGGCTCAAAATTATGAAAAATTGCGAAATACGTGTTTGATCATTTCGAGGGTCTACTGTTTTAAGGAAGTTAGGGAGGTTGTCCCCCAAGGGGGTCCCAGGGCAATCTCAACTTAAAAATTTCAAATGGAACCCCCTATATTGTAGTACATCGTTTGAAAGGGCATAAAAAAAAGTATATAGCGAAGGACAGTTGACGTAGGGCTACGTTAACTGTCACTACTTCATATTGACGTAGCCCTACGTCAACTGTCCTTCGCTGTATACTTTAACATTAAGTAGTGACAGTTGACGTAGTTCTACGTTGTTGATTGCGGCACAGTAATTGTTACTGTGCCCATTTTATTTTTGTCTCGCTTATATTTAGCTATTATATTGGCATCTTTTTCATATATAATTGTTTAAAATTTGGTTGATTAGCTCTTAAGTTATATATAAGCAAAAAAAAACTATCCCCCTATGAAAAATTTTGGCATCGGTTTCAAGAAAATCGGTTTAAACAATCAAAGAGCGATACGTTTTAATATATACACATATAAGTACATATACACACACATACATATATAGTAATTTTCCCTTGATTTTTTAGGCATTTCCAAATTTTTATCTAAAACTTGCACCCTGATCATTTTTTTTTTGCTCACAAAGTTTCCTCTATGAGAAATTTTTCCAAATTATTAACATATAATAGATTGGCTTCCTCATAGAGAAAACTTTATAAGCGAAGTAAAATAATGAGGAAGCAATGTGCAAATTTCTAATTTGCACATTTTTGACGTAGAACTACGTCCTTGCCGACAGTAAGTAGGGAGTAACATTGGGAGCACTGATGCAACGAAAACATGTCACACTTTGAACGTTTATATCTTCAAAACTAATAATCGTAGAGTAATGATTAATACGTCATTAGATAGCTTATATAGTCCCATTTCCTCTTGAAAGTCTCAAAAGTCTCAAAAAACTTCCTCAGTGAGGAAGCCTAACAATTATAAGCAAATAATTATGCTCAAATCTCAACCACTTTCAATTTAGGCAATTTAATATTAATTATTGACAACTTTTCTAATTCCATTATATTCTTCAGTCTTTTCTACCCCTATTTCATATACAATGCTTTAAGATTTGGTTGATTAGACTCAGCTTTATTAGGCTTCTATGTATATACGTTTTCCTCGCAAATTCTAACGTATGTAATTCAAGAACTAATTAAACAAATTTTAAAGAATTATATATGAAATAGGGGTAGGAAAGGCTAAAAAATATAATAAAATTAGAAAAAAATTATCAATATAATAAAAAAGTGTGTAAATTAGAAACTTGCTCATTGCTTTCTCATCATTTTTTTCGCTTATGTATAACTCAAGAACTAATCAACCAAATTTTAAAGAATTATATGTAAAGTAGGGGTAGAAAAGACTGAAGAATATAATAGAATTATAAAAAATTTGCCAATATAATAAAATATCAACAACGTAGAACTACGTCAACTGTCACTACTTAATGTTAAAGTATACAGCGGAGGACAGTTGACGTAGGGCTACGTCTGTCCTGTTTGCCAAAAACGTAGCCCTACGTCAACTGTCCAATGCTTTAAGATTTGGTTGATTAGACGCAGCTTTATTAGGCTTTTATGTATATACGTATTCCTCGCAAATTCTAACGTATGTAATTCAAGGACTAATCAACCAAATTTTAAAGAATTATATATGAAATAGGGGTAAAAAAGACTGAAAAATATAATTGAATTATAAAAATTTGCCAATATAATAAAAAGTCAAATGGGCACAGTAACAATTACTGTGCCGCTATCAACAACGTAGAACTACGTCAACTGTCACTACTTAATGTTAAAGTATACAGCGAAGGACAGTTGACGTAGGGCTACGTTTTTGGCAAACAGGACAGACGTAGCCCTACGTCAACTGTCCTTCGCTGTATACTTTAACATTAAGTAGTGACAGTTGACGTAGTTCTACGTTGTTGATAGCGGCACAGTAATTGTTACTGTGCCCATTTGACTTTTTATTATATTGGCAAATTTTTATAATTCTATTATATTTTTCAGTCTTTTTTACCCCTATTTCATATATAATTCTTTAAAATTTGGTTGATTAGTCCTTGAATTACATACGTTAGAATTTGCGAGGAATACGTATATACATAAAAGCCTAATAAAGCTGCGTCTAATCAACCAAATCTTAAAGCATTGTATATGAAATAGGGGTAGAAAAGACTGAAGAATATAATGGAATTAGAAAAGTTGCTAATAATTAATATTAAATTGCCAAAATTAAAAGTGGTTGAGACTTGAGCATAATTATTTGCTTATAATTGTTTGGCTTCCTTATTAAGGAAGTTTTTTAAGACTTTTGAGACTTTCAAGAAAAAATAGGACTATATGAGCTATCTAATGACGTATTAATCATTACTCTACGATTATTAGTTTCGAAGATATAAACGTTCAAAATGTGACATGTTTTCGTTGCATTCGTTGCATCTGTGCTCCCAATATTACCCTCTACTTACTGTCGACAAAGACGTAGTTCTACGTTTGTTGATTAATTCGTAAGTGTATATCATTGCATCTGTGCTCCCAATGTTACCCCCTACTTACTGTCGACAAAGACGTAGTTCCACGTCAAAAGAAATTTTTGGCATAAAGCGGAGGTTAATACGTTGACCCATTCGGGAGTTATTTAGGATCAAAGTTCGAAAAACCCTATTTTTTACTCTAAATAACTCCCGAACGGGTCAACTTATCAACCTCTGGTTTGCGCAAAAATTTTTCTTATTTTATGCCTTTTCAAACGATATACTACAATATAGGGGGTTCCATTTAAAATTTTCAAGTTGAGACCCCCCTGGGGCCCTCCCTTGAGAGGACAACTTTCCCAACTTCCTTAAAACAGTAGCCCCTCGAAATGATCAAACACGATTTCGCGGTTTTTTATAATTTTGAGCCGTTTCCGAAATATAGGAGTGGCAACAGACTTTATAGAAACCCTGTATATTATTGACATTATTGCAGATATATTTAACATCTTTGCAATTTATTATCAAACGATAAAAGAGAAAAATATGCTTGTGGAAATGTATATATCAAATGCGACCGGAGCACGTCAAGTTTTTATGCTTTATTTTTATTTTAGATCTGACTTACTTTTATATGACTTAGAATTTGCCTAAAATCACAAAAAAGTCACAAAAAATAAAATAAAATGTTAATTAAACATATGTAGTTAAAAATGTTATTTTTTTTTAATTTACATTTTTCTCAATAGTACTTGTCGAATTAAATTTGATTTCATATCTATTTTTAAACTGTTTATCACTCATATGTATATTACTTTTTTATTAAATAAATGATTACAAATGTATTTCTCTTTACGAATTAATTGATAAGTTGTTCTTCTTGATAATCGCAAGTGATTTTTGAATTCTGAATCTGTCCAAGATTCTACAATTGCCAGGTAATTTACAACTTTCCTATTTTCACTTCAAAAAGTTAAATATTTTATTAAAAAACAAAGAAGCACATCTTTTCTATCTGTCCAACTATTTTCCGTCGAAAAATTACTTAATTCGCTAATGTTACTACTTTATGAAGTATCACTATCTCCATTTACTTTAGCAGTTTCAATTAAATAAAATATAATCCTACGCTTCATCATCACATAAAAGTAGAATTAAAACAAAATTAATTTAAAATAAAAATATATCCTTATTAAAAGTTAGATTAACTATAAAATTATTAATTGTAATATTTTTTATCGTCACAATAATGGTCAATACTCTTCTATCTTTATAACCTCCTTTCTATTTCGTTCTTTCTCTTTTTTTATTAAAAATATATAAAAATAGATTGCAGTTCCAAAATCATACTTTTATATCAATAAAAGTGGAGAATTACAATGCTTTTTACTGAGAGTTTCAGAAATTAAATCTACACTTCAACCGTTCCAATAAATATTTTACATGATGTAGCACAGTAAAATTTAGCATGTCTTGGTTGGAGAATACCTACTATCAGTTTACACAGCGACGATAATTAATTTCGATGAAATCTTTGGTCTGCTCATTATGCCAATAAACATGTAAGACGTAAAAGGAACCAAAGATATCAAACGACTACAAAAGAACATAAACTACGATACGAACAATTGACACTCGTAATCAAGAACTTACTCAAAACTCGGAAATACCAAGGACCAAAAATCTCAAAATATACAAATTCAAAATAGGTACTAAACGTCATAGATAACCATTAAACCACAATAATAAAAGAAAACAGTTATTCCGCAAACGCGCGGAATGTCTTTCGTCGCAATCGACCGGTATATATTGCATAGATGTTGAATCTTACTTACGAGTAACGATACCATCTAGCGGTGCTACCTGAAATTACACTTGACAGGAGCATGTGTTACGTCGAGTTCCGTAGTCGCCCGTTAATTTTTCCAAACTTATTAACAATACGATATGATATAGGGTCTATTTACACATATCCGTTACGTAGCAGTGTTGTATTCGCTCAGTTGCGTGATTTCTTGTCAGTATAAGTAATGGTTATTCACACATATCCGTCCCAATCAGCAGACAATGTTTTCTTAATATTTTTATTAATTATACATTTTTACAACTCATTGTAAAAATAATATTTATTTAATGCTTATTAAACATTTATTTTGCATTAGTTATTTATTTGAAATAATTATTTAGAGAAAATATTTATTTAACGTTTATTTATAATATTTGTTTTACATTAATAATTCATTTACAATAATGAGTTGAAAAAACATGTATTTAACATTTATTCAACATTAATTTAATATTTATTTTACATTAATTATTTATTTGCAATAATAATTTTAAAAAATATGTATTTAACATTTATTCAACATTAATTTAATATTTATTTTACGTTAATTATTTACCTTTTACAAAAAGGTAAGAAAAAAGATGCCAAGTACACGCGTGGTGTATGTATCTTGAAAAAAACCTATATCTTATACCTCGAAAAAACCCAAGTAGTAGTATCTTAATTTCAAAAAAATTAAAACCCAAGTGATACATATCACAAAATTGCATTACCTTATTCAGTCCAAGTGATTAGCTATTACAAAAAAAAAATGAAATAATATCTTTAAATTGCGCCAATTACATATAGGTATATTATCTTAAAAAATAACTATTGTACTTTTAAAAAATTAAACCTAAAAGATAGTATCTTTATAAAAAGAAAAAAAGATAAAGTTCATGTGATACGTATCTATGTGTATTTCTATTGAAGGAAAAAAATTAATATAAAATTTGAAAGTTTTAATTAAAAAAACGGCGCAGTTAAACAAAATAATATATTAATGAAACAATTTCTATAAATGAAAAAAGTACTTTAAATTAATGTGTGAAAGTATTTCTACCTGCACATTGTAATTATTAATTAAATATTTTAAATTAGTTATTTATTGCTTTCAAATATTTTAAAATCTAGCAGCACCAAGTTTTTTTAACTAAAATTTTATATTAATTTTTTCCCTTCAATAGGAATACACATAGATACGTATCACTCGGATTTTATCTTCTTTTTTTTTTATAAAGATACTACCTCTTGGGTTTAATTTTTTAAAAGTACAATAGTTATTTTTCGAGATAATATACCTATATGTAATTGGCGCAATTTAAATATATCATTTCTTTTTTTTATAATAGCTAATCACTTGAATTGAATAAGGTAACGCAATTTTGTGATATGTACCACTTGGTTTTTAATTTTTTTGAAATTAAGATACTACTACTTGGGTTTTTTCGAGGTACAAAGATATAGGTTTTTTCAAGATACATACACCACGCGTGTACTTGGTGCCTTTTTTTTACCTTTTAGTAAAAGGTAATTTTGTACGGATATCACCCCTTTTTGTAGTCACAAATACATCGAACGCCATAATGTCTATCGACATCGACATTTATATCTGATAAAATCAAATGTAAATATTTGTATTATAACTTAGAATTATGTCTGACAGTTTGACATCCTTAAATGTGTGTGGTTCGTATAAATTTAATAAATCATTAAGAAAATTAAAACACAAAATATGAATATATCAGGCAAAGTCAAGTTTGTCGAGAGCACATTATGCAAAGTGTTTGCTATAAATAAATTTTGTCGAAAGAAAAACAAATTTGATACAGGATTTGGCATGTACGTTGCTATTGGCAGAATGTCATAGTAGATAATATATGTGTAGTAAAGTTTGTTACCAAAATAAGGCAATTAATGATTTATAAGTAGAGCTTGACAGTACTATATAATTCGATGCAGATTAGCGACAGAGACAGCAGAATCTACGTTCAACAATGCCAATTTACTGTTAATTTGTTATTAAATAAGATATTTTTGGTATGATGAGTTAAGGATATGTATGAACAATATTATTTCAAAACATTAGTTAATCAATTAATAAGTGGCAATAAAACTATTATTTTAAAGATATTATCTATAATCATACTACATTAAGTATTTTCATATTGTCCTCTGCCCTGAAACTTATTTTGAATATATAATACTTGCGTTTTCTGAAATTTGTTCAGAAAATGCCTGCTTTTAAAATATGGAATGTGGATAGGAGTAAGAAATACTCCATCTTCATCAAAGAAAAAGAAGGGATTTATCAAGCTTTTATCAGCAAAAGTGAGTGAAGATTGATATTATATTAATAAACTCAATTATATAACTAGACTCATTGAATAAAAAAAGTGTACAAATTAGAAATTTGCACATTGCTTCCTCATTATTACAGTTCGCGACCATTGCTCCTCCTCAAGAGCCAGATTGTTTTTAAATTAGAGCATCATAATTATCAACATAAAATAGTATGGCTTCCTCATAGAGGAAGCTTTATGTGGGGAATAAAAATGATGATGAAGCATTGCGCATGTTTTGGATGCAATAGATCTATTTCTCTCGGTTTCTGGAAAATTTGCAAATTAGAAGATTAATGTTTTTTTACATTTCAACATCGCAAAAATTTCAAATAGAAGGCACAGTATTAGTTTTAGAAAGTGATGGGACAGTTGTGGATGAAGATGAAGCTGTTATTTTTTATGAAAAAGAGATATTTATTCTTCTATCAGAGAATGAAAAATGGATTCCAGCATCTACACCTACACCATCTGAATCTAGTACTGTGGGAAGTTATATTGTAAGCGAACATGGTGAACTATTCAAGGAAAAAGATTTTACCGATGCTCCTACCTACGATGGTTTTACCGATGCTTCTACCAGCGATGGTTCTACCGATGCTCCTACCCGCGATGGTTCTACCAATGCTCCTACCCACGATGGTTTTACCGATGCTCCTACCCACGATGGTTCTACCGATGCTCCTATCCACGATACCGATGTTCCTACCTACGAGCCATCAAATAATTTACAGACAACAAATTATGAAATTATCTGGAAAGATTTCCAAATACCGTTTGAAAAATTTACCAATGATGTAAAAGAAGAAATTGATAAAGCAGTACCTTTGGAGATTTTAGAAACTGACGGCAAAGCTGCTATGACATGGCTTGAACGACGTAGGCGTATCCAAACACAAGTTTACATACTATTGTAGATGAAATGCGCAATATTAAGACCAAAATTCCAATAAATGCTTTTAAAATTATAGCTAATAAGTTACGTGAGCGATATCCAATATTCAAAGACATCGATTCTGACAACGTCGTTATAGGAGATGGATGCTTTACCTTAACAATGAAACTCATTGAACGTAACAATTATTTAAATAGACCGTTTAAACGAAAATCCACCACAGTTGGAAAAATTCCAGGAAAACAATCAAAAAAAATAGCGAACATTACAAGCGGCTGTTGTAATTGGGACCCACAACCTAACAAAGCGATTTTGAATAAGAAAAATTTAAAAATTTCTTTGAATACAATAAGTGAAACAGATGAGAGTTCCTATAAACATTTGGAAGATTCCTACTCATTGTCAGCCATAAGAATGGCAATAAACAATAATGAATCCTTGAAACATATTTTAAATCAGTGGCCAATTCTACAGAAATCAAAGAATGCTTTCTATTGGCACTTTAAAAATCTAACCAAAGTGGATTTAACAATGTTAGGAATGAAAATCTATTCAAAAGCTAATAAAATAATTGAATTTGGAATCAAAAATAAATTACACCACTCTGATGATGACATTGAAACTGAGTTAGCAGTTCTACAAATATTTTCCAAATACTTCAAAGAAGATATAAGACAATTTATTTTTGAAATAAAAGTATGTTCCAATCTAATTAATGTAACAATTTCATGCTTTTATTTATCAATTTTGCCAATTAGCAGAAGGTAATTGAAAAGAGCTTCATCTGTACTTATTTTTGCATTTATTAAAATTCAATTTTGACAAGGCACAAGTTTACCCCAAAACTCGGATCAAAACAGTAGACTACATAAAAATCATTAACAAAATTGATTAATAAAGTATACATAAACATTGAATTTTCATAATTTTTTGTAAATTAGGTAACGTAGTTTTTAATTTTTGCCATATTGTTGTAACAATTAATCAATAATTGATAGCCGCATGTTACTTTTTATGCGTAAAAAGATTTTATGTTGCTAGTTATTTTTGAGAAAGAAGAAGTAAGCCTAATTTTTGACTGCGCTACCGTATTGTTGCAACAATTAATCAACAATTGAAAATCATGTTACCTGTTCCATGCTTATAGAAAATTCAATATTTATTTGTTAATTTTAAATATTGCAAAGAAAACTAATTTTATTTTTCTTTTAGGAAGAATCACTAGAAGAGGTGGTCTGTTCACTTAAAGTATACAGTCCCTGCATTATTAAAATTAGTGAGCAAAATCAATTTTATCCTTCATAAGTCACAAAGTTTATGTGTCCTTCTATTTGCTCTATTCTCAGCTAACAAACAACTAGAAATTCTAAAAAAAATTACAGACACACAATAGACAGATAGAAATTGAAAAATAAAAGCTCATGAATTTGTTGGAAAGTGTTGAACAAATGGTTTTCTCAAAGATAACACAATTCCATTATCAATTTATATTTATCTTATGGATATCTGTGAACTTTTAAGAAATTCCGTCACTTTGTACAGACCTTATCGATAGGTTTCAATATAAAAAATATTTAAAAATTTTGTTTGAAAAAATTTACTATCTACTTGTAGTCCGGTCAAAGTAGACATTCAAGGTTACAATAATTCCCATAAAGCTGAAAATTTGTACGAATGTTCGGAACACCATTATAAATGAACTGTGAAAAGTCCCCATACATCCCGTGTGTGGAAAAAATTTTATTCAAGGTCAAAGGTGGCAAAAATGGGTTTTTCGTGTTTTTCAGCCGAATGGTAAGTTTTATCATAAAAATAGCTTAGACAATAATTGTAGATCGTGCAATTATCTATAATAATTGTCTCTATACTTTTTTCTGTAAGAGTCACCGTTTCCGAGATATAATCATTCAAAAAGTTGATTTATGTACGCGGCGTACTTATGCATATTATGAAGAACACCGTTTTTTCAACTTTTTGAATGATTATATCTCAGAAACGGTGACTCTTACAGAAAAAAGTATAGAGACAATTATTATAGATAATTGCACGATCTACAATTATTGTCTAAGCTATTTTTGTGATAAAACTTACCATTCGGCTGAAAAACACAAAAAACCCATTTTTGCCACCTTTTACGTGTTACATACACATGCTAGTCCGGTCAAAGTAGACATTCAAGGTTACAATAATTCCGATAGAGCTGAAAATTTGTACGAATGTTCGGAACACCATTATAAATGAACTGTGAAAAGTCCCCATATATCCCGTGCCTGGAAAAAATTTTATTCAAGGTCAAAGGTGGCAAAAATGGGTTTTTCGTGTTTTTCAGCTGAATGGTAAGTTTTATCATAAAAATAGCTTAGACAATAATTATAGATCGTGCAATTATCTATAATAATTGTCTCTATACTTTTTTCTGTAAGAGTCACCGTTTCCGAGATATAATCATTCAAAAAGTTGATGTATGTACGCGGCGTACTTATGCATATTATGAAGAACACCTTTTTTTCAACTTTTTGAATGATTATATCTCGGAAACGGTGACTCTTACAGAAAAAAGCATAGAGACAATTATTATAGATAATTGCACGATCTACAATTATTGTCTAAGCTATTTTTATGATAAAACTTACCATTCAGCTGAAAAACACGAAAAACCCATTTTTGCCACCTTTGACCTTGAATAAAATTTTTTCCACACACGGGATGTATGGGGACTTTTCACAGTTCATTTATAATGGTGTTCCGAACATTCGTACAAATTTTTAGCTCTATGGGAATTATTGTAACCTTACCCCTATTTTTTGGGCTAACTTGACCAGACTATTGGTCCAAAATTCATTCTGCCAAATTATATTTTACCTACAGTCTTTTTTTATACAAACTAGAACTCTACAGGCGCGCGCTACGCGCGCGCTTCTGATTAAATAAAACATTACATAAAAAATAAATAGTAAATAGTTTTTATATAAATAGTCCTCTTTTACATTATTTCATAAATAAAAAGATTTATAATCTCTTATTATTGATGCTTGATTCAACAGAATTTATCAAGACAAATTTTGTTGAATCAAGCATCAATAATAAGAAATTATAAATCTTTTTATTAAGCATCAATAATAGTGTATTATACATACATTAATATATTATTATTGCTTTAAAAAAAATGAAATTGTTTAAATCTTTTCATAAACGAAAAAGAGGCATTGTATGACGTAAAAACATTATGTATGTTACAATTAAACTATGCAAAAATTGTTCAGAATATTATGGAAAAGTCATTCTACACACGTAAATGAGAAATCAGAAAAAAATTGACGAGAAATTAGTGCTTCTATTATACATTAGAGCTTAATCTTAATGAGACTATACGCAATATACAAAAATTAAATTTTTGAGATTAGACGATATTACCAAACTTTTCATTTCAAATCAAGCTGTATACGATTGAAAAAGAGAATATGCAACTTCTTTTACAATCCTATACCGGGTTTTTCAGACCACCCGTCCCACCCTTTTAAAACGTAGGGATGCACTTGTACGAAAAAATGGCTTAGACAAAATTTGCATGGTTTCGAGGGATCTATCTGGCGGTGACCTTGAATTTGACCTTGAGGTCGACCTTGGGCATAAATCGAGGTCAAAGTAGTGTTTTTCAAATGTAAACCTGTATTTATGAGTTCAGAAATGAAAAGAGCGGAAAATTTCACATTCGAATACGTTATTAAGTCAAGGTCAAAAATATCCTCAGAGGTCGTGTGGAGGTCAAGTTTTCAAGACTACCCGTCCCACCCTTTTAAAACGTAGGGATGCATTTGTACAAAAAATGGGTCAGACAAAATTTGCATGGTTTCGAGGGATCTATCTGGCGGTGACCTTGAATTTGACCTTGAGGTCGACCTTGGGCATAAATCGAGGTCAAAGTAGTGTTTTTCAAATGTAAACCTGTATTTATGAGTTCAGAAATGAAAAGAGCGGAAAATTTCACATTCGAATACGTTATTAAGTCAAGGTCAAAAATATCCTCAGAGGTCGTGTGGAGGTCAAGTTTTCAAGACTACCCGTCCCACCCTTTTAAAACGTAGGGATGCACTTGTACAAAAAATGGGTCAGACAAAATTTGCATGGTTTCGAGGGATCTATCTGGCGGTGACCTTGAATTTGACCTTGAGGTCGACCTTGGGCATAAATCGAGGTCAAAGTAGTGTTTTTCAAATTTCTAAATGAAATAATCAGCGCCGCCTGTATTCGCGTTACCCAAGGTGTACCACGAGGAGGTCACAAGGTCGGACTTACACCTCGTCGGGGTGCTTTTTTAAGGTGGTTCCCCTTGCCGTCACCTCGTCGGGGTGCTTTTTTAAGGTGGTTCCCCTTGCCGTCACCTCGTCGGGGTGCTTTTTTAAGGTGGTTCCCCTTGCCGTCACCTTTGTGCGTACGCATGTTATTCAGTCTCGATGTTCGAAATGTCCACCACCTGCATCAATACAGGCTGTTACCCTGCGTTGGAAATCATCCGTCGCCCGACGAATTTCGGCAGTATCTAGAGACTGAATGGCTTGGCGAATTCTGTTCCTCATGTCTTCTGCAGTGGTAGGTCGTTCGCGGTATACGAGGTCTTTTATTCTTCCCCATAAATAATAGTCTAAAATTGTAAGGTCCGGTGATCGCGGTGGCCAATTATGTGGACCGTATTTGCCTATCCATCGGCCGGGAAATGTACGGTTCAGTTGATGACGAGCAATGACAGACGTGTGGGCGGGACATCCATCCTGTTGAAACCACATATTTATACGTAATTGAAGTGGAACATCTTCAAGCAAATGTGGAAGTTCGTTTTCGAGTAAATCGACGTATACCAAACTGTTCAATTCTCTTAAAAGAAAAATGGTCCGACGATATGCGTATCAATAATTCCGCACCAAACATTCACTTTCCAGAGATGTTGATGATCCAATTCTCGATACCAATGTGGATTCTCTTGTGCCCAATAACGAACATTATGTGTGTTCACTTCGCCGTCACTTTTAAAGGTGCACTCATCAGAAAATAAGATACTTCTATGGAAATTAGGTAATTGTTCAGTAATCCAATTACAGAATATCCGTCTTTCTCTATGATCGTTCAATGTCATGGCCTGGTGAAGTGACATCCGATATGGGTGGAATGAATGTTCTCGAAAAATTCGACTGATAGTGGAAATACTTACTCCACTATCTCTTTCTCGACGCATCAGAGAATCGTGCGGATTTACAAGGGCAGACGCCATTATATCAGGTGCTCTTACTGAACGAACTGGTCGATGAATTTGCCTTCTCTTATTGTGGTCCGGCTGAACGATACCTTTTACAATAATTCGACGTTGTAAACGACTGAAAACTTTGCGCGAATGTGGTGTACGATCGGGATATTCATTTTGCCACATTCTTTCAGCTGCTCGAAAACTTCCAGCTCTACCCAACACCGACAACATTAACGCAGCTTCTTCGTTCGAGTAAGGCATACTTACAAATTAATAATAATCCTCTAATTATTATGCCTAACTACTCGAGTACCGAGGTATAACGCGCAACCTTTCAAATTTTCGTTGTTAAACGATTAATTTTATTCTTCTTACGACCGCTTACGACCAACTTACGACCGTTTATTACAATCTTACGACCACCTTGTGATTGTTGACGACTGGCTTACAACCGACGTACGATAACTTTGTGACCTGCTTACAACCGTGTTGCTTATAAAAAATGTAAATTGTGACGAGTTGCGTAATACTATCAATTCTAAGCCTTAACTTTAGGAAGGGTATGTAAGGGTGCTCTTTCGTGCAATTACTTGTGTCTTCTTCTGAGTACAGCAAATTTTCGTAGTTTCTACCGACGCTGAACGATAGCAATTTTGTGCAAATGATTTTTCTGGGAAGACTCGGACGAGTTTCTGAGGTTCGCGTTATAGGTACTGAACGCGCTATCAAATAACGTCACGACAAAGAATTTTTACATCACCTACCATAAAATTAAGTTAATTTTTAATACAGGTTACATAAATACAGCTCATAAATACAGGTTTACATTTGAAAAACACTACTTTGACCTCGATTTATGCCCAAGGTCGACCTCAAGGTCAAATTCAAGGTCACCGCCAGATAGATCCCTCGAAACCATGCAAATTTTGTCTGACCCATTTTTTGTACAAGTGCATCCCTACGTTTTAAAAGGGTGGGACGGGTAGTCTTGAAAACTTGACCTCCACACGACTTCTGAGGATATTTTTGACCTTGACTTAATAACGTATTCGAATGTGAAATTTTCCGCTCTTTTCATTTCTGAACTCATAAATACAGGTTTACATTTGAAAAACACTACTTTGACCTCGATTTATGCCCAAGGTCGACCTCAAGGTCAAATTCAAGGTCACCGCCAGATAGATCCCTCGAAACCATGCAAATTTTGTCTAAGCCATTTTTTCGTACAAGTGCATCCCTACGTTTTAAAAAGGGTGGGACGGGTGGTCTGAAAACCCGGTATATATATATTACAACATTCATGTGTGAAGACAAAAGCAGCAATGCTAATTTAGTTGCTATGGAAAGTTTGTTATTATAAATTAATATTGATGTTACTTGTATAACGTGTCTCATCTCATTTATTATGTCTTCTTACAAGAAACAGAAAGACACGTATAAAAAAACTATTAAACACGAAGAAATTCGCAAGATCCAGCAGTTGTTCCAAATTGGAGTGAGCTGCTTGCGAAAGAATTACCGGCTGACATTGAGCTATCGGATTCATCTACGTGAGTTAAATAAATAAATTTTTAAATAAATTTTTAACCATGATATGTATATACAATGTAATATATATATATATATATATATATATATATATATATGTATATATATATATATATGTATGATATATGTGCGTATGTGTGTTACACAACACACTCTTGCGCACACACTCACAAACACTCACATAAAAATCTGCACACACGTCCATACAAGCAAAATTACAAAATAATAATAAATAATTGTAATTTTTTTAAATTAAATAATGGATTGAATTTAACGCGTTTAAACTTGAAATACGTTTTTTTTTTTTAACTCATATGTCATCAAAGTCAATGTTGCAAGTTTCGAAAAGTACTAAACCGAGTAATTTCCATTAAACGTATTTTTTCTATTCTCCAACACAGTGGTAATACAAATCTTGAGGAAAGACAAGAAAATATGGACCTTCAGCCTAAAGATATTCAAGATAACATTATTCCCAGTGTTTCAAACAATTTACAATTACAAAATAAAGCAGATATATTAGAGTTGCTTACTCCAAATGATGTTCTTGAAAACATCAAAATATATGATTCGACTGTGTATTTTAAAACAATTTTTTTTTTACTAAACTTTACTAATTTTTGTAGCATAAATAAAGACCATTTATGCTACAAAAATTAGTAAAGTTTAATAAAAGCTTATATTAAAAATTTGAAATATTATAAGTTTGAATAACACTATGAGTACCTCTCTATAATGTGTTAAAAAAATAATAAATAATAATAAAAAATAATATATATAATTATAAAAGTTAATATAAAATAGAAAAAATAACAATTTAATGAAAACATATGTGTAAATGTTTGAAAGAAAAAATATCAAGTAATAAAATAAATTACTATGATTATAAATAACAGAAAATAATGGTGTATTTCGCCAATAATTGATTAACAAGAAAATATATATTAATTCCGAATTGGGACGACGCCTGCACGGATAGCGGGAGGTTCCAGGTTCAAACCCTGGCTGGGGCAATATTTTTCGCAATAAATTCTAAATTTTAATTAACATCCATTATCTAGCCAATCGCTGTCGGAATTAATATATATTTTCTTATTATAAATAACTATAAATAACTATAAATATATCTAATATACAAAACATGTTTTTTAAAATAACAAATATAATATTTTTATACATATTAAAAAAATTTTTGGGTTTTTCTTTACTTCTTTCAGAAAATGTCGAGCAAATCTATATACATTTTGTTTTCAAATACTGATAATTGTAGAACAATAAAAAAATATGCAATATGTATATAATTAATAACAATAACTTAATTAAGGTGTAAAAGTAGCTCCAAGTGGCAGTTTATGCAAAAAAATGAGACGCCCGTTCTCGAGTTAATTACTTATATTCATTATATTATATTTACAGTGAAATAGTAGGATACGTAGATGGATTGGAATCTCCACGTGTAGTGGGGCAAAAACCAAAAATATAATTTTTTCAAATTCTATTTGAACAATGGACAAGGAAACGGGTCCAGGTTGTTGCCTGGAATGAGGACGTAAGATAGAAGCTCATATACAACCCAACTCTGTAAATATTGCATTTTATTTGTATTAACCTTAGTTCTTTTTCATTTACGTTTGAAATATTTTTTAATAAATATATTTTTAAAAAATACAGGGTGTAGCATTGCACCCGTGCTAGACATTTTGTTTTTGTAAAATAACCATTTTCCTCTAAATGTTCCATACAAAAGTTGCAAAATTCTGTTTTCAAAAAATCGATTTTTAAAGAACACGCAAAGGTCATCGCTTTTCTTTAAAATATAGAATTGTATGATTTTTTATATAATATGATTAGTCTAATTTTTGTGCATGTAGAAGCATCAAAATAATGTTATCTTTTAAAATTAATCATTTACGAGATATTTCACATTTTATTCTGGCACATTTTGACATGATATAAGATATCTCGTAAACTATTCATTTCTTAATAATTTAACTTTAATATTTTTATATACAAAATAATTGGAAGAAGCATTATGTAAAAAAAATTATATAATTCTATTTACGAAATGACGACGACTTTTATGTAATAAAGCGATTTTTAAAAAAATACATTTTACTATTACTTGTTTCCCTT
Source organism: Leptothorax acervorum (assembly GCA_035220615.1). Taxonomy (NCBI): domain Eukaryota; kingdom Metazoa; phylum Arthropoda; class Insecta; order Hymenoptera; family Formicidae; genus Leptothorax; species Leptothorax acervorum. The sequence continues at coordinate 22,165 of JASTWQ010001195.1, forward strand.
AAAACGCTATAACTTTGGTATTAAACATTTTTCAAGAAAATATGCCTTTATAAAAAACAAATTAACAAAAAACTTGATACAGGTGCTCTGTATAATTATTAAAGTAAATATTTTGATAGATTATACACTTGGATGGTGTACAAGCAAGAACTCCAAAAAATTCCAATTTTAATAAGGTAACGTATCGTATGAATTACTAATAAGAAGTAATACTGTAATTACAAATTTGGGGCAAATATAACCCAAATAAAACTGATGTCGCTGAACCTGTCTCAGTGCCACTGGATGAGGTATTTATCACATCCAATTATTTTGTTTGTAAGTTTTATTAGCGGAAACCATGTCTACACGCGTATCTTTTTTTATTCTAAAAATATTAAAAATATTTTATTACATATAATTTATAATATCATATTAACCAAAAATACTTAAAAATAATTTAATGATTATATATTTAAATATTCTATAGCATTGGAAGGATACGTTAAAACAAATTTTGCTAACGTACATAATAATAAATTAAAAAAATTAATTGGTTGTGGATCCATCACAGATGGTATCTACAAAGTAGAAATACATATCGTAAATTTTAATAGAGATGATTATCTTAAATTGAATATCACAAAAGGTGATAAGTAAAGGTAGTGGGAACTGTACAAAATAAAGGTAAAACTCCTTATATGTTAACATTATTACAAATATATTATTATATATTAGCCTCTTCTATCCTTATTTGATGACGTCCAAAAGCAAGAAATCGCATTCTAAAAATTCTTGTGGTTTTACGTTGATATAAAAAGATATATTTATAAAACAATTGTAATTGATTCAGCATATTTGTAAAATACATTAAACGCTTTCCTTTGGCTTTAATAATCACTAAATATTCCGTAAAATTAGTGTGTTCTGCAATTTACCTTTTAAACTGTCTTTTTTCATTTTACAGCTATTTATTCATTATCAAAATCAAAGGAAGTGTTTTAGATTTTACAAATATGTTGAATCAATACAATTGCGTTTTATGGATATATCTTTATTTCAACCGCAAAACCACAAGATAGTTTGGCATGCGATTTCTTGCTTCTGATGTCATTGAACGAGGACAGAAGCGATGAGTAGGCAGGAGTCCTAATTTATTGATTAAACGTTTGATTCGGGTAAAATATAATGTTTTATTTTTTGGCAGACGAACCCTCCTATCTTGTTTGCAATAATATTACATGCATAACCAAATTAATGGAAAAATATGGTGACCATTACTATTGAAGGAATCCAAACACCTAAAAAGAGAAAACTTAATGAATCTTAAAAAACCATTAAGTTTAATTGTAAATTTTTATATACCTAATTTTTATTGTAATTCACAGAATACTTATCCAAATTAAAATTGTAATGTAGCAAACAAAGCTGAATATAGCAATTTAAAAATAGCAAATATTCTCATACATTTGATGTACATTAGTAATATTATAATTTATATTCTTTATTAATATAAATATTTTATATGAATATTTATGTATCTTGCAGTTGATTCCCAAGATTAATTGTATATGATTGACTTTTACAAGAAGGATTGATCTTTTGGGCTTAACAAACCCATGAACTCAAGTTTTAACACTACGAACACTTACACATGGTGACACTCTTAACTGATGAATTTTATTAATTCTGGCTTTCTTCGCATTCCTGCTAAAAACAAAAATTACTACAAAGAATCTGTT
>JASTWQ010001196.1:0-23761 GCA_035220615.1 Leptothorax acervorum
CACCGAATAAAATACACACCAAGATTGTACCTGATCGTACACGTACGGCAACAACCGTTTAAAACCTTGCTTGATACCGGTTCCGAAGCGTCGTTTATCAACGGAAACGTACCGCCCGCAAAATTCGACAATTAGTTTTTTCATTCAGAGAGGTTTTCGACCAGGTGCATCTGACGGACGGGACAAATACTCCGATTAAGGGGCGTCGTTACCTTCCCCATCCACATTCAGGGGGAAAACTATCACGCATAGATTCCAGGTACTGCTCATAAAATGCTCATAATAGTCGATCTATGAGCACAGACATGGTATGTTATAATGTTATACCGTCATTGGCCGATAAATCCGCACCAGGACACGCTACACACATATGCATCCGGACAAGTGGACACCAACACCGCCAAAGCTGACCGTCTGCAGACATTTTTAGCCAAAGAACAGGCCTTTTTTTAAGACGTTTGCGGACTAACCGATCTCGTTCAACACGTCATGCAAGTAAAAACCGAGGTGCCCGTAAAACAAAGATACCGGCCATGCAGGCTATCATCAACGAGAAGATGGCTTAGATGGAGCGCTAGGGCATCATTGAGTTATCCCACAGCGCCTGAAGCTCGCTCGCCCGTGAAAAGAAGGATGGAAAACCACGGTTGTGCATCGACTTCCTCTAGTAAACGACGTCATCAAACGCAATGCCTATCCGTTGCCACAAATCTTCTCCACACTTGATGAGCTTCGAGGCACGAAATATCTGACCATGTTTAACCTCAAGAACAGTTACTAGCAGGTGCCGTTAGCTCCTCCGGAAAGCAACCCTATCACGGCGTTTACCATGCCAGGAAAAGGGCTCAGGCAATTCAAAATCGTGACGTTTGAACATGATTTTGAACGACAATGGAACGCAGCTCAAGACCGCAAAACTAACCGACATGATGCGAGATCTGGGGACACCGACTTACACCGGCATATGCATCGCAATGTAACCCAGTGGAGTGGACCATTAAAACCATGATCTTGCAGTACATCAACCAAAGGCACCGTTCGTGAGCGTATAGTGTAATCGCAATTCGCGTTTAATACTCCTCTGCACGACGCGACTGGTTACACGTCCGCATATCTTAACCACGATGGGCGAGAGTTTCGCAGACCCAAAGAACCCGCCGGGCAGGCCTGCATACCGACAGAACAGCGCGAGAGATTAGAAGAGTCCTTCGAACTGATCCGCGTAAATTTAGCGCAAGCGTTCCACCTTCAGGAACACCATTACAACTTGCGTCGCCGCGATTAGAAACCTAAAGTCGGCGACCATGTGTGGAAACACGACCACGCTTTTCAACAAAAGCTTTTCAACAAAAAGCCTGCGTTCAATGAAAAGTTAGTCTTCAGATACATCGGGCCGTTCGAAGTTTGCTGAATAATATCTGTCATCGTAGGCCTGAGGATTAGACGGGGAAATGATACCGACACGTTTATGCTAGATATTACCAACCAGCAACTCAACGAGAGCAATGGCACCGACGACAACAAGGAGCTCTAGAAAACGAGGCACTCGGCAAAGTAATAAAACGACGCGGGAGGGGGGGGGGGCAAAATAATGATGACTTGTCACCCATCCCCGGAATCGTTATCGCGATCATTTGAGAGCGAACACGCGATGGAGTAAGGCATTCCCGACGACATCGAAGCACTCCTACACGAGGACGGCGAATATGACCCTGCCGCGCCGTCCATCGACGACCGGTGGTCCCGGCTCTTTAGAGCCAGAGCAAAGCCATCACCAGCTCCAGCCGCACCTTCTCCACCAGAAGTGGAGATAAAACGATACTGCGAGTCGGTACCATTACTCTGGAGGAAATGGATATTCAACAAAAGGTAATTGAAATTTGTGCATCTTGTATATTCAGTCTGTGTAGTATTTTGGCTTTATCCGTATACAGAGAGATTTAATGTATGTAGGTATATTTAGTCATATGTATTCCGTATACACATATTGAATATACACACATGTTGGGTCATGTGTATCTTATAATACATGGATTTGTTTAACGTATATTGAGCATTGTGTATCTTGCATGAGACTGAATATATGTATAATCAGGCTTATGTATACCGTATATTGAGGTGTTATTCCGGTATAACGGCCAAGAAATTAAGCAATTTTCAGGAATTCTTTTTTTAATGAATACTATCCGTAATAGTATAAAACTTTTTGTGATTTATTAAGCTACTTATACAATGAATATCAAACAATATTAACATTATTAAAATTAATTTTTTAAAATGTTTTTGCAACGCAATGATGACACGTTTAAAAAAACATGTCTTGGCGGCGGAGGTGATTTGATCTTGTAGAGTGTAGACTTATTTGAAACAAAAAATTTATGAGTTTCGCTATCGCAAGAATTGAAAAAAAAATTAATTTATGTTCAGAAATAACAAATTCGACAATTTTTCAATGTAAAAAATATGTTAAATTCAACATAAAAACACGTAATTCTAGTTCCTTCCAGAGCTATACTTGATATAAAATAATCCGTCAAAATTTTAGAACAATCGATTGGCTACATTTTTAGATTTTACCTCCGCTTATAGATGAAGAAATAATGTTTTGAGAAAAACGCTTTGCACTCCTAGAAGAAGCAGCTGTAAAAGCCGAAATACTTAGAATTTTTTTACCAAAACTTAACAGTGTACATTTTTATATATATGTTATACTTTCGCAAAATGTAAAAAAAAACGTTTTTTTTTTATGTCACACCGGAATGACAATATAATCCCTAGTTGATATATGCGGATATACAAATGTTCGGATATACAAGTTGAATATACGGTGTACACCTACCGTAAAATTCTCAGTTAAGTATACAGAAAATTAATATGTGTACATGTTACCGTCAGAACCCGAATTCTGTACACCCGATTTATACACAAACCCTCTATATACTTACGACTGGAATTTCTGTTATATACTTAATACGAGTACTGGTCGTAAATATCCAAATACATACACAGGCCATGGAATAGGATACATATATTCGATATACAGATACAGCAATTCTGTATACGCATACATAAATTGTGTATATCTTTTGTATTTATTTCTTTTTTTGTACATCCAAAGATCCAATGCCGCCAACCGGAAGAAGTAGCCTTGGCTACTCATGCCGCCGCCATCATTACTCGGACGCAAGCCGTGAGACCGACCCTTAAACCAGATCGAGTAATGGGTCCACTTGCCGATTCATTCAAACCGTCGAGCCAGTGATGCGATTTCAAGCCCGAGCATATCGGCCTTTTTCTCTCTTCACTTACGCACAGAGACTTTTCGTTTATCCGTTCCACAAATACGTACGTAATGAAACTAAATAGTACTTTGTACTGTATATTAAATAATATTAAAATGTATCGATGTGTGTGCTAACGCTTTCAAGCAGAGGAAACAAACAGCTTTTCCTTTACGTTTATCGCTCGTGAGATTATCACATTTTAGTTAATACATCCACAATTTTTACCGACTTATCGTTACTCTATAACTAACGAGTCGTTACTGTTTTTATTACCTTTTTGTTGACATTAATAGAATATTATATACGAATTTCTGCGGTAAATATAAATAGAAAGTATCATAAAATTATATCTTCTAGAAATGGTATAATGAATAGACGCAGACACATAGCGTAAAAAAAAAAGATTTATACACGAGATGTATAAAAATAATTAAAATTAATCGAAATATAAAGCATTGTCCAACTAACTTACAATTGAGGATATATTAACTAAAACGTTAGGCAAGAAAAGATATAAACAATTAAATAATAAAGTAAGAATTTGCATAGTGGAAAGAAAGCAAGGTGTACTCATATACCAAGGACGCGTTTTGGTATTTTTCTGAGCATTGTAACAGCCGCGCCTTTATTTTTAAATTCCTGTGTTTATGGCTATGTTCCGATATTTACTGTCAGTATTAAAATCTGTAGTTTACATCACGAATGTGCTTAGATTTTTAGTATTGGCAGTGAAGGAATGTCAGTTTAATTTGCCACTACAAAATGACGGTCGCTGGAAAAAAATTTATTGGCTATTTAGAAATGTGCGTATTAGCACACCTTACTTTCTTTCCATGAGAATATGTAAAATAAAGTAGTTATGCGTTTACAAAAATTAGAAGTAGATGTTAGTAAATAAATAAAGAAAAGTAATTTTTGTAAAAGCGCGCATTTGGTACGCGATAATGAGTATGCTGATGTCACATATTATGTAACCCTAATGTAAGTTGTGCGCCTGATATGTTATATTTAAAATGTGAGAGTGATAACTCTATACACTTGTGAAAAAAGAATCGTGACAAAAAGATGTATGTAATGAGTATTCCGATACGTGACACGTGTTCATTTGGCAATTGCGCGAGTATTAAAATTTGCTATTAACATGCCTTTATGTGCAGTAAAAAATTGCAAAAATTACACGGGGAAAAAGGGATCTAAAAATGTTAGATTTTTTAGATTTTCTGCAGATCCAGTTATAAGTTCACAGGAATGATATCTGCAGAAATGAAAATATTAATGTAAAAAATGGTATGTTAAATAGAAACGCTTATTCTATTTCGTTATATATATTAGGGTGGTCGTTAAAAAATAGATTTTTGTTGCCGCCCCTTAAAATGGTAGTAATTTATGAAAAAATAAATGTGCGTATGAGCACACCTTCCTTTCTTTCCACCATGTACATACGTATGCAAAAAACAAAAAACTATTGTATTTCCGTGGGATGACATACTATCATCGTACATATTAATTAAGGCTCCTACTGGCTTCATTGCCAAGTCCGCGTTGACAGTACACACAGCGTCACACCTGGCAAAATTATGAACTAAAAGGTGTGAAAAATGACGTTAAAAAGCTAAATTATTCTTGCAATTTACAACGTTATTTTTTGTTTTAGTGCAGTGTTTTTATATTTTAAACAATTGTTGTAGTGTTAAAATATACCTAAGATTCCCATTTGGTTATAATGTAATATGTGAAAACAAATATTTATTTCAATTCGGCAGCTGTCAAACGGTTAGTTTTGTCCTTGATTAGCACAATTCAATTCGGCATATGTGGATTAAAGGAGTGTTTTCGGTATATTTTACAACTCTATTCTATTGATTACAAATGCCATCTTATTGAAAAACAATTTTATTTAAATGTACGTCGCAAGAATTTTTATGATATTTTTCTCGCTTCTGACGTTATCAATCCAAGATGGCTGCAGTGAGTGAACAGGGGTCTTAATTAATTAATTTTTTCAGTTTTCACTTCTTGAATTTCTATACTCTTCTTTGACTTTTTATTACTAATGCCGGGATTACGATGAACTTCACGTAACGGGACGCTTAACGTCCCGTCGCGTCCGGTCACGTTATTAAGTTTATCGTAATCCCGGCATTATTCATTGCGTTTCTTTTACGTATCTTTTAATAAGAAAAAAAAGACTGTTATGCCGGGATTACGATAAACTTCACGTAACAAGACGCTTGACATCGCGTCCCGTCACGTTAAGTTCATCGAAGACATATGCGTTTTTGACTAAAAAATTATATTACGGTATGCGACATTTATGTAACAAATAGGCGTGCGGATATTATTGTAATTTACTTTTTATTAAGGATGGTCTGCTATCAGGCCAAAACATCTGTAATATCATCAAATTATTGACTAATTATTGACTAATTATAACATTAACATCCAGTTACGGCTCTGTGCCCTTTAATTTATCATTGATTTTTAATTATTTGAGCCTTCTAAGATTATTTTTTTATTTTTGTTAACATGAATTTTTAATAAACATTTTTCTCTTTCTTATCTTAATTAACACGTAGTTCACGCTTATTCCAAAGTAGTTATGCGTTTACAAAAATTAGAGATAGATGTTAGTAAATAAGTAAAGATAAGTAATTTTGTAGAAGCGCGCGTTTGGTACGCGACAAGGAATATACTGATGTTACATATTATGTAGCCCCAATGTAAGTTGCGCGCCTGATATGTCATATTCAAAATGCGAGAGTAAGTAATAACTCTACACACTTGTGAAAAAAGATGCGTAACGAAAAGATGTATGTATCGACTTACAATTAGTAAAAAAGAAAAGTAAAATCGGCCAAATATGAAATTAAAAATTATTATTGAAAATGTATGACAGTAAACTGTTTTTTCAAATTTTGCTAGAACTATTTTTTTTTTTTTTTTTTTTTTGTTAATGTGAATTTAATAAACATTTTTCTCTTTTTTATCTTAACACGTGGTTCACGCTTATTCCAAAAACTTTGGTTACTCCAACACTAGCAATTTCCATCAACGGCTGGCACTTTTACCGACATATCGCATTAGAAGAAATCTTTGATTTGGCTTTACAGAATCGCAAAATTCTTTTACAGAAATAAAGTACGCGCAAAAATCTAGCGCGCAGCGGTCGAGTTTGTATTAAAAACGAAAATAATTAAAAATCTTACTTATTTTTGAAACGTAGGGCTGTCACCTGATGACAATATTTGCTTTACAAAAATATTGCAGTTTATATATACAAAATGAGATAGAGGCGCGCTAGGGAAAACATGTAAGAATAATATCGTGCAAGTGGAACTAATTGTAAGATTCGAAGCCTAGAAAAAAAGATTTTCTCTAATTGCATTTTATGAATGCAATGTAGGTTATTGTAGGTACTATCCTTGTCTAGATCATTGTCTACACAAGGACAGATATAGATCGGTAACATAGAAAATGATAGAAAATGGTAATTTTGTCGGTGAAACATTCGGCTGCAGGATCCCTTTAATTCTCCAATGCAAGAGTAGGTAAACTTTACTCATTGTCAGTAAAGATTTATTTTACCCAATAAACTCACTTTAGAAACTTCCAGTTATGAAGTACTTTCCTCTCTTTATTTACAATAAATTATTTATTATTACATAACAAAGCAACGCCACGTAATATCCAGTAATCAGGATTTTTTAGAGTTTGCAGCCAAAGCGGCGTTATTAACAGCGTATAAGTCCTCTGAGGTTTTTTATATTACAAAAAAAAAAGAAATGATATCTTTAAATTATGCGCCAATTAAATATATATTATATCAAAAAATAACTATTGGTCTTTTAAAAAATGTATTCCCATTGAAGTGAAAAAATTAATATAAAATGTGCAAAATTTTAGTGAAAAAAACTTGGCGTTGCTAAATTTTAAAATATTTGAAAGCAATAAATAACTAATTTAAAATATTAAATTGATAATTACAATGTGAATGTAGAGACTTTCACACATTAATTTAAAGTACTTTTTCCATTTATAGAAATTGTTTTATTAATATATATTATTATGTTTAGCAGCGCCAAGTTTTTTTCACTAAAATTTTTCACATTTTATATTAATTTTTTCACTTCAATGGGAATACATTTTTTAAAAGACCAATAGTTATTTTTTGATATAATATATATTTAATTGGCGCATAATTTAAAGATATTATTTCTTTTTTTTTTGTAATAAATATATTACTTCAATTTTTTCAAGGTAAATATATTACTTCAATTTTTTCAAGGTAAAGATGTTACTTGGATTTTTTGGAGGTACAAAGATAACTACTTCAATTTTTTCAAGGTACACCACGCGTGCTTGGCGTCTTTTTTTTACCTTTTTGTAAAAGGTAATTTTGAACGGATATCACCCCTTTTTGTTACAGATACATCAAACGCCATAATGTCTATCGACATTGACATTTATGTCTGATAAAATTAAATGTAAATATTTTTTGTATTATAACTTACAAGAATTATATCTGAGAGTTTGACATCCTTAAATGTGCAGTGTAGTTTGTATAAATTTATAAATCATTTAAAAAATTAAGACACAATATATGAATATATTAGGCAAAGTCAAGTTTGTCGAGAGCACATTATGCAGTGTTTGCTAATAAATTTTGTCGAAAGAAAAACAGATTTTATACAGAATTTGGCATGTACGATGCTATTGGCAGAATGTTATAGTAGATAATATATGTATAGTAAAGTTTGTTAACAAAATAAGACAATTAATAATTTATAATACAAACTACACTGCACATTTAATTAAGGATGTCACTGTCAAATATAATTTTTGTGTTATAATACAAAAAATGTTTAGATTTAATTCTATCAGATATATTCGATAGTCATTATTAGAGAAAGAGAGAGAGAGAGAGAGAACGCGAGCGGGGAACGCGAGCGGGGTACGCGAGCGGGGAACGCGAGCGGGGAACGCGAGCGTGACCGCGAGAAAGAGCAATACGTACGATAGATATAACCTCGCCTTCCTCGCTCAGGGTGTATCCCAGGAACCAGCCATCCACAAGGCGCGAACTCTGTCACTCTAGCACTCATGTACTCCGTTCGGAGTGTTCGGACTTCGGACGCGACGACGCGGACGGAATATTTCTCGACGACGCGGACGTCTGAAGCGGCCCATTATATGTACGAGTTTGACTCGCGAGTCCGGCTCGGCGAGCTTGATTCGCGAGTCAAACTCGTACATGTAATGAGACTTGAACGTTTTTCACTACACACACACTCCCGAATAGTCTCGAAATTTAGCTCGTCGGACGCCGAACCCGGCCCGTGACATCCCACCCACGAACGAGTAGAAACCGAGCCGAACCGGACTCGCGACGTGTATCGGCCACTTTACGGTTATTGTTTACTCCTGTCACTTCACATGTGATCGATCGATCGAACTAACGCATCTCTACGCGTAGAGACTAGAGCGCCGCATAACGGCAAGGGTATGAACGCCACAAGAAAATTAGACTCGCCGCGCCGTGGCGAACACAGCAAACGGAGAACGTGGACGTATCTTAAGAATTTGCATCGTAATATCTCCACTCGTAGGGCACGTAGCGGAAATATAAAAACACTTTTATTATATAAATTTGGTCCAAGCTTTACGATAAGCCTAGTTAGAACTTGATCCGTTCACTGGTTATCGAGATCTAAAAATCTCGGGTACTCGCAACTCGTCGCGTCGCGTATATAGAGCCACGGCTGTCTCGCTCCGCGCGTACTTGGCGCGAGACACTACCGTGTCTTTTGATACGGGACACTGTGCAGGAAAGGAAGCATTTGAATGATATATATATTGCACAATTATTAAATATCTACTTTATTTATATCTAATTATCTTCATTTAATTATAGCTAAATTGAAGTATACTAGTCGTACCTACTTGATATAATTTCGGGCTCTTATCTAGGGCATTATGTAAAGCAAAGATATGTACCACCGGCATTAATACGTAAAGGACTTTATTTGCCGATTCGCACAAACGGCTATTTCTTTGATCCCAGCCGGCACCCTCAAGAAACAGACCATAAACATAAACACCTTCCTGTTTCACGAACATCGACATCATTAATTATTACATGAGAATAGAATTTTGTATATACATGTAATTATCATTACATACAGGTGGCGGTGTTTTGATTTCTTCTGCCATATTACGTAAGACTTCATTATAAAGCGTAACATTATCCAAAGCCCATTTATGAGCACGCGTTATTTCTTGTTTCATCGCCGTCAAAAATCTTGCAAAACACCGTTTTCAAGCCTCATGTTACATCAAGAATTCGCGAAATTTAACACGAAAATATTGAAGAAGCCAGTTATCCAAAACTTCGTTGGTCTCCCACTATGCAGCCAAGTCGAGAACTGTTGGTTTTTCTCCAATGTAAACCAGAATCCCAAAGAAGCGGACTCCCACGATCGAGCTTTCCAGATCTTCGGTATCCTGGCGTCATATATATTGTCGAGAGCACCTCGCAATTCCTGAAAAGGTATGTATATTCATTCATTTTAAGCAATACTGCGCTTTATACAATGATTGCAATTATTAGGAGATTCTGAGGAAATTACTTCGCTTATTATAATTACGCCTTCAATGGCCAAGAGAAGATCCTTAAACATATCGCGTACTAATTTTATAATCACCTGCATTCTGTTAATCTCTTGTTTTAAGAAAATATTCATTGGAGCGATATGATCCATTGCATGTGACAACGTCAAAGAATTAATTTCTTTTAAATTTTAAAAATTATTTGTACCTACTCTCGGATAGCCATCAAATCTGTTAAGAATAGATTTTGAGTGTCTGCTACAGATTTTGTCGACAGAATGCCAGCAGAAGTATTCGCTGCGTGCGTAGAGACTAGTGCTGCCACGGTTAGTGAGATGTCGCACTTTTTGATGGAACAGCTGTCAACGATTGTGAATATTCGAGCTACGTAAACTGTCGTTAGGTAATTTAAATCTCTAATTTCAATGATAATATTACAAAAATTATAGTTAAAAAGATTTTTTGAGAGAAATTAACCTACATTTGTTTTAAAGGTTAACCTCTCTCTGACTTTTTGCAATGAATATAATCATACGAACGGGATTTGGACCTATCACTCATAACATTAAATTTAATCCAAGTGCAATACCAAAAGGAAAAGCCTTAGCAATATCGCATGTGGTTCGCGTCGAAGAATTGCGTAATGAAAATATAAGTCATTTAATAAGGTGCAGTGTAATACCGCAAACATCTGTCAATGCTATTCCGTACAAGGTACAATTACATGTAAGTATATCAACATTAATGAAATTTCAAATCAATCGTAAATAAAAAATAAATCAAGATAAGAAATATGATAAAAACGTTTAAACAAGGACAAAAAATTATTGTTTTGATTATCTATTCAAAATACATTATTGCAGCTTTCCGATAAACGTCATGTAACTTGTGCATCGTGCACGTGCGTATCGCATGTCGATTAAGCATAATTTTATTAATATTGGAGGTGAGGCCCGTATTCTAAATAAATACCATTATTTTAAACGAGGTGAAATATGATCATATCATCTCAAAGAATGTACTTACTTTATTTTTTGTACCCAACGTATCCACATTTTTCGCTGCTCAATTTTATAAATCGCTTTTGGAAAGGAATACAATTTTATTTCTGAACTTGTATTATAAATTACATTCTTACACGTGTGCACGCAACAATTTAAATTTCCTTTCCGCAATTTTCCCATTACGATGTATTAGAAAACACTCCATCAAATAATGCAAATTCTGGCCACCATGGGCGCTCTAAGTCCTACTTTTCCGCTATAGTATACCAACGCACGCAGCGAATAATATGGAATTTGTTAACAGAATATAATGGCAGATTGACCACATATTCTGCGCAGTTTCTGCAGTCAATTTGTCAGTATATTCTGTTAACAAATTCCATTATATTTCTGCTTTCGTAATTATTTAAAGATGTATGGGTGACAGATGAAAGTATTACCAAAAATATAAAAATTTTACCGATTGTTTTATTATTACGTCTGAGTACCTGTGTAAAATTTTAGCACCACTCCCTTGTTGGTTTAAAAGTTATTTAATTTTTTTGTTTGCATTGATTTTTATCATATCTCGGGATTGGCTGCACCAATCTTATTCGGACTAGTCGCAATCGAAAGCTTGTATCGACATTATAATTAAAAAGTGTAGTTAGATTTTTTATTACGGCTTTAGTTTCTGAGATACAATATTTTAAACGAAAGTTTGTTGACGTATGAATTTCCTTTTTATTCTTATAATTTGATGAGGAAAAAAACAAAAGAATAAGAATAAGAAGAAAATTCATGCGTCAACAAACTTTTGATTAAAATATCTCAGAAACTAAAGCCGTAATAAAAAATCTAACTACACTTTTTAAATATAATATTGATACAAGCTTTTGATTGCGACTAGTTCGAATAATATTGGTGCAGCCAATCCCGAGATATGATAAAAATCAATGCAAACAAAAAAATTAAATAACTTTTAAACCAACAAGGGAATGGTGCTAAAATTTTACATAGGTACTCATACGTAATAATAGAACGACTAAACTTCTGTCTTTCCTGAACAACAGTATGCAGGAATGACACGGTGTATATTAGCGATATATAACGCGTAGCGTCACACTGTGCACTGGTCCAATATTTCCTGATTCATACTGCTGTATGTCGGCAATAAATTTGCCCGTATTCCTAACGCAGAAATCACACCTGGATTATGCTTTCTTTATTGTCTTATGTAGTGCAACCCGTTTTTCCTCGGTCTCGCCCGCCGAGAAGGCGCGGCTGCAAATTAGCCACCGATAGTTAGGTAAAAATTCGCGAGGTATTCCAGTAGGTAAGACAGAGGTATCCGCGAGGTAATTAGGCCGGAGATATCCGCAAGGTATTCGGAGCGGCCAGGACTCGCAGAGATAGTCGCGAGGTATCCCAATGGTCAATTCCCACGATATTCGTGAGGTATTCCAGTAGGTAATCTCGAGGTATTCACGAGGTATTTCAGTAGGTAATCTCGAGGTATTCGCGAGGTATTCCAATCTCCACGATATTCGCCAAGTAACGCGAAAACTTGGGCGCCAGGTGCGAGTACGCGCACCACGTTTCGTAAGCCTAACCTTGACGCGATCGCCCGGACACGCACGTCCACTCAGGGCGCGGGGCGAGTTTGATACTCTGAGGAAAGGGAGAGGCGGCGCAACGCAATCAACACACTCAAATAAGGTATAACAAATGAAAGTATATTTACGGAAAGAAATAGAATGTTGGTGAGGTAATAACAAAGAAGATAATAGAATGATAGACTCGCAAAATAGACTCGCAATCACGACTCATTCATACACCGCACCCGAACTACTATATTCGCAATTCCTTTAAGACTCGAAAGACCGATTCGCAATCTACTCGAATTCGCAACTCTGGCGAGACTCGAAAGGCCGATTCGCAATCTGCTCTAAACCCGAAATTCCAACGCTCGCGAGACTCTACACGCGCTCGTTTTCGCGGCGGCCTCTGCAAATGCGCGGCAAAAACCCGCACGACATTCCTCGGCCGCCTGCGACGCAACAACCGTAAACCCGAACTTCCCCCGACACGTTTTACGACGTTCGCGAGACAACTTGCTCGAACTCGAAATTCTCCCGACACGTTTTACGATTCGCGAAACACATTATTCCGAATCCGCGAAACAACACTAATAATCACCGCGATTCCGCGATCCCGTGGAAACTTCCGACGCAACGGTCTCACTCTATCGGGCGCATCCGACACGCGCGATACGCCCGACGCAACCGTGCACGGAAAGTTTCCCACACCCACACACACACGCGTGACTGTCGGCCGCACTGGTCCCCGAGGATTGTTCTTACGCGAGCTCAAAACCGTGTGCGCCCCCGGCCAGCCTCCTTTGTCCGCGTCTCAAGGCAAAGGTACTCTAGGTACCACACAATTCCCTCGCACGAGGCAACGTACGTGCACAGGTAGCTCAAGGTAATTTAGGAGAGGCGGAGGCCGAGGTCGCACACCGAACGCAACGAGATACCGGGGTGGTAGCCTTACAGATCTGCTGCGCTGCACCGGACGGCTGCTGGGTCGGGGTGGACTCGCACGGTTCCGGAATGCTGCCTCTTCTCCAGCTGGCACGACAGTGCCGAGTCGTTCGCCGGTTCGGACCGCGTTGGGTCCCCGCGCATGCGCGGCCGCCCGCGGCCGCTCAGCTCCGCCGATCCGCTCTTCGCGCTGCTCTCGCCGCTCGCGACGTCCCACGTGACGCCTGCCGCTCGCCCGCGGGACTTTTAAATGGAGTGCTCATCGCCTTGTTTTACTGGCGGTACCGGTCGGGACTCTCCGAGTCTGATGCAGGTGCGCCAGGCTGGCCAGGCCTTGGCCACTGACCGGTGCAGTCTAAGTCCCCGGCTGCGGCATCCGGGATCGCACGTCCGCCCTGCAGCAGCGGCGTTGCGTCCCTCACACACCGTGGCGGCGCGCCCTTGGCTTCCTTGTTGCGGCGGGCTCGGGGGTCTTGCCGCCCCTTGCGGGACCGCGGGACGGCCCGACGGCGGGTCCGGACGTGACTCGGTTGTCGGCGTGCTGCTCCGCTCGGTCCCCGCCGACGCGTGGTTTCTCCCTCGTCGCGACACGTGGTCGTTACATTGGGTGGCTGGCTGCCCACCCCGCGACACTCGCCGCGCTCCTCCTATAACTTACGCCTCGCAAAGACAAATAGTTAACTTAAATGTACCTCCTCGACTCGGGTCGAGGCAGCATCCCCGGCTTTCCCCTCGGCCGAGCCGTCCGGGCGGTGGACGTGACTATGTCACGTCACAACTCCCCCTTCCCAGACGAGTGCCGAGGGGAACCCGGCCCCGACCGCAGCGACCACCACTCCGGCATCTGGGCTTCAACAAACAGCCTAGGGGACGAATAGACGAATCATATATTTCCAGGGAGACCAGTCCTCCTTCCTCGACTCGACAATTTTTCGACTCCCGTTGGTCCCGACACACATCCCCCCGATCAAGACGCGGAGACCGTACGCAGAACGGACGCTCCCACGGCCGCGGCCGCATATTCGCAATCTATTTTAAGGGACAGGGAGGTGATAGGGCTTTAGGTCCTGCACGTGTACCTTTCCAATGGGCGATCCGTCCGGCTGCGCCAGCTCGTAAACGACCGGAGAGATCACCCGTTTTATCCGAAACGGGCCCTGGAATTTCGGTGCCAATTTCCCCGCGATATTCTGCGCGGCGGACGACAGCACGTGCTGCCGCTTCAACACAAGCTCGCCTACTCGAAATTTCCGTGGCCGTCTCCGCAGATTATATCTCGCGGCCTGTCGTTGATTTGCCTGATCCAGATTCTCCGCGACCCACTCCCTGATAGCGCGTAAGTCCGTCATTCGCTGAGACCACTCCGCCGGGTCCCTTGCCCGCGTCTCGGTAGCTATCTCGCGACGATCGCGCAACGAATCCGGCGGCACTAATTCGCGCCCGAAATTCAAAAATGCCGGGGAGGTACCTAAGGACGAATGACTTGCCGTGTTATATGCGAAACGTAAGCGCGACAGATGCCTATCCCATTCCCGATGATCCTTCTCGATGAAGGCGACGATCATCGTCTTTAATACGCGGTTTACTCTTTCGACGGGGTTGGCTTGAGGATGGTAGGGAGGCACGGTGGCGTGTGTTATCCCGTTCTCCTCCGCGAAACCCTTCATGACCTTGTTGATAAATTCGGTACCGTTGTCCGTCAGGAGGGTCCCCGGGGTGCCCCATCGCGACACGATTAGATCTTCGAGGGCCTCTCTAATTTTCGGACCCGTGGCCGCTCGCAACGCTCGGACTTCCACCCACTTCGTAAACATATCCTGGATTACGAGGATATACTGATATCCCGCCTTACTACGCGGTAGTGGCCCTACAATGTCCGCGGCGACCGCTGTCCACGGTCCCTCCACCGTACGGCGTCCCATCCATCCCGCCGGACCCGCTTGTTCAACCTTGGTTTTCTGACACGTGTCGCACGTTCTCACGTGCCTCGCCACGTCCCTAAATAGATTCGGCCAATAATACGCGACCGCGACGCGCTGATAAGTCTTTTCGACTCCTAAGTGGCCGGCTTGAGGGGCGTCGTGTGACTCGCGAAGGGCCTCCGCGCGCAACTCCCGCGGCAACACCAACTTCCACCGGTCGAGGTCCTCCACGATGTCCGAAATTACCGGTCTTGGTCGCAAAAAATATAATCGCCCCTCTATTATCCGCCAATGCGCGAATCTCCTAGGATCGGTCGCCACCTCCTTATACCGCTTACGGTACCACTCGTCGGCCGTATCCTCGCATTCCGCGACCTCCACCGCGGCGTTCACGTTTGCGACTTCTTCCCCCTCCCCCTCATACATTCGGGACAGTGCATCGGGCACGTGGTGCAGGGCTCCTTTTCTATACTCGACCGTGTAGTCGTATTCTAAGAGCTCAAGGGCCCAGCGGGCTAACCGGCCTGTAGGGTTTTTCAGATTATGCAGCCACCGTAAGCTGCTGTGGTCGGTGACCACCGTAAACTTATATCCCTCTAGATAGGGTCGGAATTTTTGTATAGCCCACACCACGGCCAAACACTCCTGTTCCGTTACCGAGTACTTTTTCTCGGGGTCCGTCAGTACGCGACTGGCATACGCGATTACACGTTCCTCGCCCTCCAGTTTCTGTGTCAAAACGGCCCCCAGCCCTACCGAACTCGCGTCGGTTTGCAACACAAAGGGCTCTTCGAAATTCGGGCACGCGAGGATCGGAGCGGACACGAGATGTTCCCGGATGCGATCGAAGGCGCGACATTGCTCATCCCCCCACTCCCAGCGCCTGTTCTTTTTCAAAAGACGGGTCAGAGGCTCGCTAAGCGTGGCAAATTGTGGTATGAAACGGCGGTACCACGAGGACATCCCCAAGAACCTGCGCACCTGTCTAAGGTTTCGCGGAGGCTGATATTCTACGATCGGTCGTATTTTATCCGGATCGGTTTCGAGGCCCCCCTTCCCGACGATGAACCCCAGGTACCGTACTTGCGGCCGGCAAAATTCGCATTTTTCCCGGTTTATGGTCAGGCCTGCCGCCGCTATTTTATCTAATACGCGCTTGAGCCATTTCATGTGCTCCTCGAACGTTTCCGTCGCGATAATTATATCGTCCAGGTAGTTGAACGCGAATGGTTCCATTTCCGGTCCTATCAATGTGTCGAGCAATCTTTGGAATGTGGCCGGCGCGTTGTGCAACCCGTACGGCATTCTACGAAAATGATATAGTCCCATACCGGGGACACTAAAAGCGGTGATTTCGCGACTATCTTCGGCGAGTGGTATCTGAAAATAAGCTTGGCTTAGATCTATTGTCGATATATATTTTGCCTTGCGCAACTTATTTGTGATACCCTCCATGTTCGGTATCGGGTACGCGTCTTTCTTCGATACCTCGTTTACCTTGCGGAAATCTATGCAAAACCTATATTTCCCGTTCGGTTTCTTTACCATTACTATCGGGTTCGACCATTGGCTCGACGAAGGCTCGATTACTCCGACTTTTAGCATTTTGTTTACCTCCGCGCGAATGGCTTCCTGTACCTTCGGCGATACTAAATAGCAACGCTGCTTAATTGGCGCGTGGCCTTCTACATCGATCTTATGTTCGGTTAAATCCGTTATCCCCGGATCTTCCGGTGGGGTAGGTATTGTCCGTAAAAAAAAATCTAGCCTATTCTCCTGATCGGGTGTTAACTCTGCTAATCCGCAAACCGGAGACGCCTTTTCTTTGTCGAACCGATAGCGAGTACGGGGTCTATCCGCGAAATACCACTCGGCCTTTGCAAAGTCTAACGCGATACCGAATTTAGTTAAGAAATCCATCCCGACAATGCACGGCACCGCCAGGTCCGGCAACAATCCCACGGTCATATCGCGACTTTGACCTTTTAGCTTTACCGGCCCGGAAACGTCGCCATGGATCGCCGTTATTTGTCCGTTCGCCATGCGGATACGCGTTTCGCTCTTACGCGCAATCAGCAGGCCTGATCTTTCTACGATTCGCATGCCCTCACGACCGAGGAGGGTGCGACTCGATCCTGAATCTACGAGAGCTAATATCGGATGTCCGCATACGCGAATTTTCAGGTATCGAAGAGGAGGTAACTCGGCGGGCTCGAAGGTAACAAAAGAGTGTGGAAGCGTTTCCACCCCGCTGTCTACAGGTCGGGCCTCGATTTTAGAATTCGGGGTCGTAGGGACCCGTCCTACGAACTCCCTCCCGCGTTTCCCGGACACGCAGGGCAAGTCCTCGTGGTGAATCCGCGTTTGCCACACTTATAGCAGTGCATCTGCTGAGCCTCCGTACAATTACGCGCGCGGTGTCCGATCTTCTCGCAATTCCAGCATTTCATGCTGGCATCTCCCACCCCGCTTCCTAACGCGGCGTTCGTAACTACCGGGCTCGCGTGAGCGGCATCCGCGGTCGCGGCCGCAGTCGGTCCCGCGTTTTTCTTCTTGGTGCCGGTCTTACGGCCCACGGCCTCCCCGACGGCGACCGTAACTGGGTTCCTCGGTTTCCCCTTCGGGGCGTGGTACGCTAAATCCGGAAAAATCGATTGCTCCGGCGGCAATGGGGGTCGATAATATTTGTCCGCGAGCAAACTACGCTCTACCCGAGTGGCTAGGTCCTCCAACCCGTGAAAATCGTGAAATTCCTGCCGGCGTATCGCGATCTGTAAACGCGGCAGTAAGTTCCGGTGGGCGAAAGTCAATTGCTCCGACAAGCTCCAGGGAGGGCTCATCCGCCCGAACAAAGCGCGCAAACACGTTAGGTAATCCGCGGCGGCCTCGTGTTCCCCCTGAGTCCTCCGTAGGACCTCCTCCCTGAGCATATATTGATAATCCGGGTCGCCGAACCGGGCCCTCCACGCATTCTCGAAGTCGTCCCAGCTACGCCAATATTGGCTCTCGAGCCGTACCCAGTACAACGCGACATCCGATAAAAAGAGTGGCAGGCACTTAAAGAGGTCCGAATCATCGATCGGGATGATAGCGCGAGCCTCCTTTATCCGTAAAAGGAAAGCCTCCGCGTCGCTGCCCCGCTTTCCCGAAAAGTGGAGGTTCCACTTTCGCATCAAATTATATGCTTCGGACGCGGATCCGCGCGTGGACCGTCCCCCCGACGCGAATGGTACCGGCTCGGCCCGCAGGGGTGGCGGAAAATTGTAGTTCGGTTCCCTCGCCCCTTCCCTCCCTTGCCCGTGCTCCGTTTCTACCCCCTTCGATTCGAAAATTTCTCGGGGCAGCTCAAAGTTCGGGTGAGGCGGCGTCCTCTGCACCCCCGCGTTCGCGAAGGGCACCGCGGCCCTGGGGTCTAAGGCCACGCGGGGCGGCGTTCGGTGTAGCCCCAAACCGGTGAAGGGTAGGCCCTTGTCCCCGGGCGCCTCCGCCTGCCCGGGCGGCACCCCGCCAATCGCGTCAAAGCCAATCGCCCCCCCCCTCGGGGTTGGGTGAGGGTGGCGGATCCATCCCCGCGAGTGCCGCGACCTCGAACTTAAGTAGGCGCGCCCGTAAAACCGGAAGTATACCGCAAGTTTTCAATTTCCGATCTGCCAGGTGTTGGAGGACCTCTTGCTCGGTTAATTTGTTAATCCAGCTACGGGGCGAACCTTCCCCCCGCATCTCGCGAATCCCGACGTCAACTTCTCGACCCTATTCACGAAAATCGCGCAACAGGTAACGCGCGCGAAAGGTAGACAGCCGCGTGACAGCGAGGTAACACGCGCGGAAAGGTAAATAGTCGCGTGATAGCGAGGTAACACGCGCGGAAAGGCAGGACGACCACGTGATAGCGAGGTAACACACGCGGAAAGGCAGCCGCGCGGTAGCGAGGTAACACACGCGGAAAGGTAGCCGCGTGACAGCGAGGTAACACACGCGGAAAGGCAACAGATATCCCTATTATTATTTTTCCCTTTGTCCCGCCCGTACGCTTAAAGCCGACAATAACACCGCGGAACGAAAGCGTATGCCAGTCGCGACAATGTCGGTCCGCTATACACAGGGACCGAAGTCGCAAAACCAAGTATATCCTATCCAAAGTCAGAAATAATAGTATTATCTCGATCGTGGTAAACACGCAGGAATCCGGCGAAAGAAACGACAGAAAAACGCGCGGTCCTCAAGCCGCCAGCAATAACACGTCGATCGCGGTAAACACTAAGAAATTCGGCGCGAGAAAAACAAACGGGAAAAAAAAACGCGCGGCTTTCTCAGGCAAATCAACATATGTGGCCGGGTGAAACCCGATACATCGTATATATATTTCGCTCAAATTTCCATGGCACCGGCCTTCCAGGGCCGAAATAATATTTAACACAATTTAAACTTAGGATAACCTGCAACGTTTCACGACACACACAATAAAATATGCTTCGTAATTGATTGCGCACGCTCGCTCTCCCTTAATTTCCTCTCAATTACCGTCTTTTCCTTTGCGAGAACGCCCCACGTTGGGCGCCAAAATTTTGCAACCCGTTTTTCCTCGGTCTCGCCCGCCGAGAAGGCGCGGCTGCAAATTAGCCACCGATAGTTAGGTAAAGAGGTAAGACAAAGGTATCCGCGAGGTAATCAGGCCGAAGATATCCGCAAGGTATTCGGAGCGGCCAGGACTCGCAGAGATAGTCGCGAGGTATCCCAATGGTCAATTCCCACGATATTCGTGAGGTATTCCAGTAGGTAATCTCGAGGTATTCACGAGGTATTTCAGTAGGTAATCTCGAGGTATTCGCGAGGTATTCCAATCTCCACGATATTCGCCAAGTAACGCGAAAACTTGGGCGCCAGGTGCGAGTACGCGCACCACGTTTCGTAAGCCTAATCTTGACGCGATCGCCCGGACACGCACGTCCACTCAGGGCGCGGGGCGAGTTTGATACTCTGAGGAAAGGGAGAGGCGGCGCAACGCAATCAACACACTCAAATAAGATATAACAAATAAAGGTATATTTGCGAATAGAAATAGAACGTTGGTGGAAAGATAATAGAAAGTATATTTGCAGATGGGAACAGTAATAGACTCGCAAGTATATTCGTAACACCTCAAACTATATTCGCAATTCCGTCGAGACTCGAAAGACCGATTCGCAATCCACTCGAAATATTCGCAACTCTGGCGAGACTCGAAAGACCGATTCGCAATCTGCTCTAAACCCGAAATTCCAACGCTCGCGAGACTCTACACGCGCTCGTTTTCGCGGCGGCCTCTGCGAATGCGCGGCAAAAACCCGCACGACATTCCTCGGCCGCCTGCGACGCAACAACCGTAAACCCGAAATTCCCCCGACACGTTTTACGACGTTCGCGAGACAACTTACTCGAACTCGAAATTCTCCCGACACGTTTTACGACGTTCGCGAGACGATCGCAACACTTTCCGCGACACTCTCTTTCCCGATTCGCGAAACAATAATTCCGAATCCGCGAAACAACACTAATAACCACCGCGATTCCGCGATCCCGTGGAAACTTCCGACGCAACGGTCTCACTCTATCGGGCGCATCCGACACGCGCGATACGCCCGACGCAACCGTGCACGGAAAGTTTCCCACACCCACACACACACGCGTGACTGTCGGCCGCACTGGTCCCCGAGGAGGGCTTTCCCGCGAACTCAAGCCGTGTGCGTCCCCCGGCCGGCCTCCTTTGTCCGCGTCTCGAAGAAATAGGTACTCTAGGTACCGACCAACTTCCTGGCACGAGATAAGGTAAACGTACGTGCGCAGGTAACATAAAGAGAAGGTAATCGAGGTGAGGCGGAGGCCGAGGTCGCACACGGAACGCGACGAGATACCGGGGTGGTAGCCTTACATGCTCTGCTGCGCTGCTCAGGACAGCTGCTCGGTCGGGGTGGACTCGCACGGTTCTCTCTCGGGATGCTGCCCCGTCTCCAGCTAGCACGACGATGCCGAGTCGTTCGCCGGTTCGGACCGCGTTGGGTCCCCGCGCATGCGCGGCCGCCCGCGGCCGCTCAGCTCCGCCGATCCGCTCTTCGCGTTGCTCTCGCCGCTCACGACGTCCCACGTGACGTCTGCCGCTCGTCCGCGGGACTTTTAACTGTGGCGTTCATCGCCTGGTTTCAATGGCGGTACCGGTCGGGACTCTCCGAGTTTCACACAGGTGCGCCAGGCTGGCCAGGCCTTGGCCACTGACCGGTGCAGTCTCAGTCCCCGGCTGCGGCGTGCAGGGTCGCATATTCACTCCGCGGTAGCGATGCTGCGGCCCTCCTTCGATGCGTGGCGGCGCGCCCTTAGCTTCCTTGTTGCGGCGGGTTTGAGGCCTCGCCGCTCCTTGCGGGACCGCGGGACGGCTCGGTGGCGGGTCCGGACGTGACTCGGTTGTCGGCATGCTGCTCCGCTCGGTCCCCGCCGACACGTGGTTTCTCCCTCGTCGCGACACGTGGTCGTTACATTGGGCGGCTGGCTACCCACCCCGCGACACTCGCCGCGCTCCTCCTGTAACTAACTTACGCCTCGCAAAAATATGATTACCCTAAACGCGCCTCCTCGACTCGGGTCGAGGCAGCCTCCCCGGCTTTCCCCTCGGCCGAGCCGTCCGGGCGGTGGACGTGACTATGTCACGTCACAGTAGGGATACATTTTTATTTAAAGAAATAAAAACAGAGGCCTTGCGGGGGTTTGTATGTATATATTTTATAGACATTTGCAGTAATATAAGGAAACAGGAAAGTCTTTGCGTGGTTCCGTTGTAATCCACACGCGAAAATACGAATGCGGCGCAATCTGTTACTTCTATACCGAATAAGCTTTCGCCGCTGCTGTAAGTTTTATATATTTTTCCCACAGTTCTTCAAAACGCGTTTGGAACAGAATATGTTTTGAAACACAGTAATAACAAAAACGTGAAAAATGATATTATTAATATATTAATTTTATTTAAATTAAAGAATTACTTTTGCTATTAATTAATTTTTAATTAATATACATGCAATTTTACAAAAAATATAAGATACTAGTGAAACATTATACCGTTTGCTGGCTTCTTTTGCAGGTACTCCTTCAACCATTGGGCCACTGAGTTTAAAATTAATGTCAAATTGAGCTACCTTCCTTTTTGCAACTCCATCAATAAGTTCCGTTTTCAATGGCTCTTGCATCTCACATATAACTGCTTAAACTTGCTTCGCCTACATAAATATAGATATTACTTACTCGCAGAATAATATAAACGAGATTGTTAAATATAATTATTAAACAAAATAAATATTAAGCGGTATTAAATACGAACAAATTAATACTGTATTGAGCATGTTGCTAAAATTATATCTTTGTCCGTCTACTATATCTTGGCCTTATTTTAATATATCGATATTTTTTCCCATTAATGTGTAAGTCTCTTCCATCAGGATTAGTTCCATGTCTAATGATACAAAATCATCTCTTGTTTCTTTCAAGCAAGCATCTCATTGCAACTCTAACATCTTCTAAGTCTTTGATATGCCTAGTGTTGTGCCGTAACCGGGAGTTGGTGCTCAGGGCCGGCACAGGATTCGGGAATTCTGGGTTGGAGGTGGTGCACACCACGGAGTGTTCGAATGAATGTTACTTAGATATTTCCTCTCAAATATCTTTAATTAAAATACTTGACAATTGATAACGGTCTTGATTTCTTTATACAATTCCCGAGATTAATTCTAAGTTTAATAATTACTAAAGGTGACCGCACGTTCGTTATGATTTCTGATGACAGACTGCCCGCCCGATCTTCCGATTCGGCAGTATTTATAATGTCGGACCGACGTTCTGTTGCTAACTCGGGGGCTCCCGAGTTAGCGTTGACTTCTCGTCGTCAGCGCTCTGCGCTGACCATCGCATCAGCGCTTTCGGTAAACCTGGAATCGGACGCTCTGGGTTCCGGTGTCGGTTTGCATCGGATGATCGTCGTCCGATGCAATCGTCAGGTTTTTCGGCGGATTTCATATTTGAATTCAGTTGCTAGGGTCGGATTACTTATAGGTTATATAATTATTAATTATAGCGTTGTGCGCTCACAACACTAGAGAGAACTTTATACTCATTTTAAAAATGTAATCTGTTATTTTTTGTAATTTTTCTTTGTATTTCTTTGATAAAGAGACACCTAACGATTTTTTCCATGCATTTGCTTCAACAAAGAACGCTCTAATTTTAATTTATCTATAAAATAAATTAAAAATTATTAAATAGCACTAGTGTCAACAAAGTTAAATTTATTTTCTGTAGCATTAATGAAATAAGATATTTTTAACTAATTAGTACATAGCAAATACGAAAATGACAGTAATAACTTTGTAACACGTCACATTTTTGTATTACGGACATATAAC
>JASTWQ010001197.1:0-23746 GCA_035220615.1 Leptothorax acervorum
TTATAAATTCTTCTTTTCTTTAGCAATCAGTTTATTGTAAAGTGATTGTTGAATTGTTAAAGATAAATTTATGCATAAATTTATACGAAAATGTATGAAATGTAAAGATGCTTTTTTTTTAATAATTCCAGAAACTTTTGGTACCTTTTTATGTATACATTTTTGTTAATTGTGCTTGTAGAAGATATAAATAAATTTCAGATGCATATTAAAAACTAAACAAAAACATATTAACAGCACAGCATATTACATATACATATATTGCAGAATGGTAATGTGAATGAAAGAGAAATTCAGAATTTAGATGACGCCGCGTCAGCCAATAAGATATTCATGAACAGTGATCTATTTAAATTAATACTTATGAACATGGGATACAGATTTCCCGTCCTCCAGCACGAATTTAGCGACAAAGACAGTGAGGAGCAGCATGATCAGCCGATAACGCCAGCTTTAAATTGTAGACTAAGCTTAAATTTTACAAGATAGAAAGGAACATAATAACAGTGGCTAGATAATTGAGAATTTATCTCAACATGTATATTATAATCTGTCACACTGTTATTTCAATCTTGATTATTTATTTTCTTGATTTCACCGACGTGTCTCAAAGCCACTTTTGTTGTATAATTATCTATCAAGCAAAAGCATCTTGACAAGATCAAGGGCGAAATAGAATCTTATTTGCCAGGCATTGTGGATATATTGTTAACAAATGCGAAAAACTTGAACAAGAATTATTATATTTCAAGATTCTTATAAGATGTAGTTAATATAGTATATCATGTTATATCTTTTTAATATCCCCCATGAATCTAAAAAAGAAAGGCTTGTGTTTATCGCAATTAACGTGTTTATATTAATAATAACATCAATCGTTTTACATATCCTCTAAAATACCGTGCCAATAGCATAAAATGATTCTTACCGTATAAAGAATTTTCGTATTCACAGCGACAAATGTATTATATCCTGTGACTACGTAGAAATATAATAAAATCGTCAAGTGCATCTCGCTTCTTTTTAAGATACTTCTATTTCCTTTTAAACATTGTATAAATGACATTGTACTTTGGAAAGTGTATTAAAATTTGTTTTTACAAATCCGCGTATAACTAAAAAATTTCTAAATTTTAATAATTTTTTAAAAATTTAATTTTATTCAGAACGTATAATACAAATAACAAGAATGCAATGTAAGTATTAATTCACCATTCTTATTTCATTAATATGATAACTCAAAATTTTATGTAATAACAGAAAAAAAATAAAAATAAATACATAGTATATTATAATAAGATGTATATATAAGACAGCTTTTAATATTACTTACCTACATATGAATTTAAGTAGTTAGAAATATTTTACAAATAGTACTTGTTGAGCTTGTACAGATAGATTCTTTCTTATATTAAAATTAGCTAAATTGTTTATTACTGTTTGATCTTATTATAAGCTCACACGGAAGAGTTCCACCATTAAATTCGGCTATCTTTGGTTTCTTAGCTTTAGCATCATTGATATAAATGATCTAAAAAAATAAACACTAAATATTAATAAAAATTTTAGATAAAATTATTCTAATAAAGGGAAATAAATAAAACGCAAATAATTTGATACAAAAAATAAAATTATATACATGTTTTTATTTTCTATTAATTTATATATATATATATATGCACCATATATAAATTAATAGAAAATATATTATAATATAATAAAGATAAAAAATAAAAAATAATTTTAATTTGAACCTTCTGCTTATTTACTGATTTTATTCTTATTTGATGATGTCAAAAGCGAGAAATTGTATGTCAAAAATTCTTTCGGTTTTACGTTAAAATAAAAAAATATTTTTATAGAACATAATTGTAATTAATTCAGCATATTTGTAAAATATACGAAACACTTTCTTTTGGCTTTAATAAGCACTAAATAGTCGCAAAATTAACGTAACATGTAATTTACCGTTTTGACCTGTCTTCTTTTATTTTTTATTTTACAGTTATTTATTGGTTATTAAAGCTAAAGGTAAGTGTATATTCTATAAATGTGCTGGATTAATTATAACTGCGTTTTATAAATATATATTTTTATTTTAATGTAAAACTGCAAGATGTTTAGCATGCGATTTCCTGCTTTTTACATCATTAAACAAGAATGAAAGCGACAAGTAGATAGGAGTTCTAATTTATTTATTTATTAGTAAATATATGATATATAATAGTTTTTATAAATTAATAATTATTTTCTTGTAACCAATATTTCTCAAAAAGTATCAAAGGAAATTACAATTTATTATATTGCTTTTTAAAGCTCTCGATATGAGCTAAATGCTCCTGTAATTTATTTTGTTGTTCTCAAAAAAAAATATGAAATTTTCCAATTAGATAATAGTATATTTTTTGGATTTGTATGTATGTATGTTTGCACTTATTTCTCTAAAGCCTGATCTACGATGTGCACTTTGCTTTTTGTTTCGCGTTCTCTGCCTTTTGCGTTTATAGCCCTAAAGCGTCTCCCCGAACGCTTTTTTTGACAAATTCTGTCCCGTAACGAAATGTTTTGCGTTTTCTGTCGCCTCAGATAAAGAATATTAAACTCCGGAAGAGAAGTAGGGCGTGGAGAGGCAAAGAAACAAGAAGCAAACAGCAAGAAACAGAAAGCAAAGAGCACATTGTAGATCAGGCTTAAAAGTATTAAAGGAAAATATATTTTATTATATTGTTTTTTAAAGCTTTTGTTGTGACCTAAATGCTCCTGCAATTTATTTTGGTGGTTTTTTAAAACCGATTTTCTTGATATGCCATGTGTTCAGAATGTTCTAAAACGTCGAAAATTCACAATTTTAAAAAAATGTTTGTATGTGTATCCATCCGCTGAGGATGATCCAAAAGGACGCATTAATAGACCGATTTTCTTGAAACCGGTACTAAAATTTTTCTAATTTTTTGAGGATGGCGACGATGGATTTAATTTTTTTTTAAGTAAAAGCTTTGTTTTTGTAAAAAATTTAAGCACCGGTTTTAAGAAAATCGGTTCTGACCGCAAACTACTTATTTATTGAGGGACCGATTTTCTTGAAATCGGTACCAAAATTTTTCTAATTTTTTGGGGATGGCAACAATGGGTTTAATTTTTTCAAACCAATTTTCTTGAAACCGCCAAAATTTATCAAATTTTTTTATATGTTTTCAGGACACATTTAAAAAAAAAGAGAATTTAGGAATTAGCTTATTGCTTTCCTCACTATTTTGAGGTATGCTATTTGAATTTTTGTACATCACTTTTAATGATTTCTCGTTAACTACTGCGTATGGGAACGAATTGATTTATTGTGAATATATAAGTTGGATTGGTATAATATAGTATCTATATTAAAATTTTAATGAATCAGAGACGTCATGTAAGTTTCCTCTCTTTGTTAGGGCAGAAAATATGGGTAGAAAAGACTGAAGAGTATAATGGATTTAAAAGAAATTGTAAATATAATAAAAACTGTGCAAATTAGAAACGTACATTGTTCCTTCATTATTTTACTTTGCATATAATGTTTCCTTTATAAGGAAGCCAATCTATTACATGCTAATTAATTTGGCAAATTTTTCATAGAGGAAACTTCAGAGCAAAAAAAAATCAAACAGGCACAGAAACAACTGTGCCGCAATCAACAACGTGGAACTACGTCAACTGTCTTTCGCTAAATACTTTAACATGAAATAGTGACAGTTAACGTAGTTTTTTTAAAGTATTTTACTAGACTTGAAATCTAATAAGAAAAATTTAAATTAGACACATTCAATTCTTAGCGATAAGTTTAAAATATTTATTATAAAAATATTCTTTATTTTATTTTCTCTTGCCCACAACTTTATAAATAGGAGGATTATAAGAAGTATGAAATTATGTTTATAAAAAAATATTTACGCAGTATTGAAAATGGAGATAGTATTACAATAGTGCTTAAATAATATTTAAGTAGTATTAAATATTAAAAATTTATTTACAAAAGTTTGTATTGGAGAGAATTAATTGAGATACATCAGAAATAAATATTTCTCAATCTAAGCTTTGATAATTTTCATACATAACGGAACAGAAGGCGTAACGAAAAATAAATAAATAATAATATATAATTATATGCACAAAATGATACACGCAACGAAGGACAAAACAAATGAAACATGTTTGTTTGATTGATATAATAAAAGTTTTTGTGATACAGCAGATGGAAGGAGTGATAGTAAGAAAAGAAAAGTTCTGAGTAATAATATATAAAAATAATATTATATTATTAGCGTAAAATGAGTAAGAACTGAACTCACTAAAGATTCAAGAGATACATTGGAATGAATGAATTGATTCTAAGTCTAGAAAACTCAAAATTGATATGTGAGAAGCAAGATAAATAAAGAAATACAGAATGAGTGGAGAATGGAAGTGAGGAAAGGAAAGAATAGAAGTAAAGGAAATGTGGTTTTTAGAGTACATAATGTAGAAAAATAAAGGTGCAGGAGAGAAAGCGACAAATGAAGAAAACTTGGATTATAAGAGAAAGACTTCCGTTCAGGGACGACTATAGAAGAAGAATGATATTCGACATATTTTGATAGATAGTAGTAGTGTAGCATTATATGGAGCAGAAATATGGAGATAATAAAATAAAATGAAAGTATTAAATGGAAGTATTGAACTTGGACAAAGAAACTTCGAATTATATATTGAAAGAAGAAACAAAGATGAAGGAACTATAATATTAAAAGCCTTAAGAAGAGCAAAGTATATGAGGACGGCTAGACAAATAAAAATAAAATGATTTTATAGTGGAATTGTGTAGAAAGAGAAAAGAGAAAGTGAGAAGAGTAAATGGAAATTGAAGATAAAAGATGTGATAGAAAAAATGGAAATAAACATAGAAAAAACAAAAAAACGGCAAAGCGGCAATAATTGCAGTAGATTGTATCGACATTTAATTCTATCGTTTTGTAAACACTATAATTTATTTCGTAATTACAAAATATTTTACGAGAAGTATTTTTTTGTGATTTATTTTATTGTGACACTATGTACAGAATGATAATAAGAAGAAACATTCACATAAGAGAAATTGTACTTTCTATTTAAAAATACAAGGAGTGACGGGGGTAGGTAAGGAGAATGAGAAAGAGGAGATGGAGGGAGACAGAAGGTCTAAAGATATAAAGGTAAATATGAGAAAAAAAAGCTGTGCAGGTTTCCAGGGAAGCAAGGTTGGCAAATATTAAATGGAGATATTAAGGGAAAGAAGAAAGGGGTGTGGACATATACGGGAGGAAGAGAAAAATCGGTCATTGATTAAATAGTGAAGGATGGGGGGACAAGAGATGGAGTAGAGAATGGTGGGGGAGAAGAAAGTGGATTTAAACCATCAACCGATAACTCTGTGGATAAGAGGGAAAAATTTAGGCATGAAGAAGGTGAGAAGAAAAGGCATTGGAAGGGGGAGAAGGGTATGGACGGAAGAGAGGAGAGGGTGTTTGTTAAATTATTATGAAAAGGCAGAGAACAGAAAAGGGGATGGAAGAAGTTGAAAGGAAAAGTTAGAGGGAACGTGTTGAAGAAGATAAAAAGAAAGAAAAAAGAAGGTAGATAGAAGGAATAGTAGGACGAGAAATATAAAGAGAGAAAGGAGAGAGTTAGAAGAAAGTTGAGAAAATGGAGAAGGGTAAAAGAGAGTAGAGATAGGCATAGGTAGAAGAGGCAAGTATATAAGAAATTATATGAAGAAAAGAAAAGAACGGAGTTGAAAAGATGGGTGAACAGAAGAAATAAAGAAGGGTAAGGAGGGATAAATGTAGAAGCAATAAATAGGGAAAGAAAAAGAAAGAAGAGGATAAAAGAGGGAATAGAGATGGAAGAACAGGATAGATATTTTAGAAGGTTGTTGAGATAGGATGTAGGGCATCTGGAAAATCTGGGAGAGAAGAATGCGAAGATGAGGAAGAAGTGATAAACAGGAAGAAGAGTATGGAGGTAGTAAGGAAGTTGAAAGATGGAAAAGCAATGAGCGGGGATAGAGTTCCAAATAAAATGTGAAAGTACGGAGGAGAGGAAGAAAAATGGATATGAAAGGTATGTAATAGGATTTGGAAAGAAAAAGAATAGCCGAGAGAGTGGGAGAAGGAGGTTATAGCACCGGTAGTAAAGAAAAGTGAGGAAAAAGAAGAAGAAGATTATAGCTAGAGAAGTGACTCTGACGCAAATGACATGTAAGGTGGGAGTATCAGTGTCGGCAAAAAAATTAATTGGTGAAGTGGAAAGGTAAGGTCTGATGCTGAGCAAAACGGAGTTTAGAAAAAAATTGAGAACTATAGATAACATTTATGTTCTGTTTAATTAATTAACATTCATAAACTATTTAATTAATAGGCAGGTGAGTAATAAAAATAAAAAGTTGGTGGTGCTTTTTGATGATATAAGAACAGCGTTTGACTTGATAGACAGGGAGTTTTAGGGGAGGTGATAAGGGTGAGAGAGAGTCTGGTTAGAAAATGAGAAGAGGTTTTGAGGGAAACAGAGAGTAGAGTTAAGGATGAGGGAGAAGGAGGGGGGAAAATTTTACGGGAAGGGAAGTTAGGCACGATTGCCCACTGAGCATTTTGTTTACTCTTGCCGGCAAACGTAGACAAAGTGTTAAAAAATGGAGGATGTGGAAGGAGTTAAAGTAGGAAGAAAGAAGCTATACACGCTAGCATACGGAAGATAAGGAAGGAATAAAGAGGATGCTGAGGAGTTTGAAAAGGTATTTGGACAGAAAGGGGTTAGAATTGAATACGGAGAAGATGAAAGTAAGAATAGAGGAAGAAAGGAAGGAAGCAGGAAGGAAGGTATCTTAGAGGTAGAAACAGAGGGCAATAGCCGTGAGATGGTGGGAAAATTGGGACTACCACCATCGATGAGCTTCGTCTTCGGAGACACCGATATGCTGTGCATGTAGTAGTGGCAAGTGGTGAGGGTCCCAGTTTCCTACGATCTCACGGCATTGTAAAAGAAGGTGAAGAAATTTAAATATCTAGATTATACGGTGGGATGCAATGGAAAGCAGAATGAGTATATGAGAGAAAAAGTAAATAAGAGAGCAGCATTATTAGAACAGGTATGGGGAACAAAGAAAAGATTTAGGAGACATGTGGATAGAAGGATATAGCTTTGTGATAGGTTAATTTGGTCAGTTATTAGATATGGAGTAGGGGTATGGAGCTAGAAGAAGAAAGAGGAAACAGAGAACAGCAAGACAGGTATTTAAAGGTAATACTTTTTGAGATAAATTATGCGAAATATATTTTTAACATAAATATAAATACAGTTATAATTGATACATATATGGAGGGTTAAAGCCATAGTGATGTAAGTCAATTTTTTTATTATTTTTTTTTTCTTCTTTCAACATATCTGCATGTGTAGACTGCATCTATAAACTTAACTCGATAGGTTAAAAAAAGTGACTTACACCACTATGGTTCTAACTGCATATATACAGGGTGATTCAGAATAAGTATATTGTCCCGAAAATCTCACATTCTTGACGCGATTCTAAAACGATTTTTCCTCTACAAAAAATTTCCCCGAAGCTTAGGTTTTAAGTTAGCATTTTTTTAAATTTTTAAAATTTAAAAATTTTTTAAATTTTTTTAAAATGAAACCAATAAAATTTATAAGCAGTATACCCGGAACTACGAGTTATTAAAGTATATAATTACCTTATCACATGTACAGGAGGTAGGCCTAAGGCATAGGCGGCGCGACTCACTGAAATTTACTGCCGCGAGCGCTTATGTGAGGCCAAGTGAAGCACCTGCTGCGATCAGCTGATTGTTGCACACTTATTTCTTTCTCTTATTTTCTTAATCACTCGTCACTTACTCACTCACGTTTCATTTCGAAGGAAGAACCGTAACACACGCGGCAGCGCAACACACAACAAACGCGTTATCACGCCATGTGTCAAGAGACACGGTAACGGCCGATAGTGTCTCACGCCAAGTACACGCGGAGCGAGACCACCCCGTAACTTTTTTACGCGACGTGACGAGTTGCGATTTACTTGGCAAGCAGTCGACCGATTTTTGGTTATGTTATTGTTGTGTTGCACTCGGTGACCTCGGGGTGCACTCGCCCTGCGTGCGGAGAGCTGGAGGGAGTGCATCGGAGTGCACACCGAGGTCACCGAGTGCAACACAACAATAACATAACCAAAAATCGGTCGACTGCTTGCCAAGTAAATCGCAACTCGTCACGTCGCATAAAAGAGTTACGGGGTGGTCTCGCTCCGCGTGTACTTGGCGCGAGACACTATCGGTCGTTACCGTGTCTCTTGATACATGGCGTGATAACGCGATTGTTGTGAGTTGCACTGCAGCGTGTGTTACGGTTCTTCCTTTGAGATGAACGAAGTGAAACGTGAATGAGTAAGTGACGATAAATGAGAGAGAAAAAGAAGTGTGCAACAATCAGCTGATCGCAGCAGGTGCCTCACTTGGCCTCACATAAGCGCTCACGACAGCGAATGTCAGTGAGTCGCGCCGCCCTTGCCTAGGCCTACCTCCTGTACATGTGATAAGGTAATTATTTACTTTAATAACTCGTAGTTCCGGGTGTACTGCTTATAAATTTTACTGGTTTTATTTTTAAAAAATTAAAAAACTTTTTTAATTTGAAAAATTTAAAAAAATAGTAACTCAAAACCTAAGCTTTGGGGAAATTTTTTGTAGAGGAAAAATCGTCTTAGAATCGCGTCAAGAATGTGAGATTTTCGGGACAATATACTTATTCTGAATCACCCTGTATATATATATACATATATATATATATTATGTATATGTATATATATATTATGTATATATATATATTATGTATATGTATATATATATATACATATATATATATATATATGTATATATACATATACATATATATATATAGACATATATATATATATAATATATATATATCTATATATATATACACTAGATATATATATATCTACAGATAAGAGCTATATTATGATATATATATAATATTAGATATATATTATCCCCTATCTCTATATATATATCTACTATTACTATATATATATATTATCCATATCATATCTCATCTTCTATATATAGTATATATGTTATATATATATGTATATATATATATATATCTTGTATATATAGATTATGTAGTCTACCATACATACTTATGGTACAAAAAAAAATTTATTTTATATAATTTTATAGATTTATACTTAAGTACAAAGAATTTTTAAAGGGACAAAAGTGCTTATTTATTATTATATCAAATTATGTTCAATTAAACATGATTATATATATATAAAAAAATCATTTTTTCCCTTCAGAAATTTGTCAATAAAAGCATGTGTAAATCTATAAAACCATATAGAATTTTGTTTTGAATATATTTTATGGAGTGTATTTATATGAAAATGTATTCGATAATTCATCAGATAACAGCTCAGGATTTTCAAGCTCCAGTAGTGGCTGTAGTTCCAGATTAAACTCCTTTTCAAGTAGTTTATCCAATAGTTCTGTCAACTCTTCAGCCAGTTCCAGAAATCAAAGGAGAAAAAAAATTATAGCAAAAGTACTGATGCTTCATCGAGACATGACAATAAAGAGAAGAAAAGGGATAAAGAAAGAGAGAGGGAAAGGACAGAGATCGTAATAAAGAAAGGAGGAAAGGAAACAATGCTATTTCCAAAAAAACTAAACAAAAAGGACGATCCAGGTATCGTATGTTATAAAATTGATTCTTAATTTTTTTGTTTATATTGTGTTTATATTTAATTATTAAGTTAATAGTTGTTCGATGACTGATTGTTCTATCGTTAAGCTATATAATATTTTGAATTGTATTTTATTGATGCACTTATATGAAAATGTATTTGATAATTTATCAGACAACAGCTCAGGATCTTCAAGCTCCAGCAGTGGCTGTAGTTCTAGATCAAGCTTCTCTTCCAGTAGTTCATCCAGTAGTTCTGTCAGCTCTTCAGCCAGTTTCAGAGATATCGGGAGGAAGAGAAGTCGTAGCAAAAGTGCCGTGCCTCACGGAGATGTGATAATAAGAAGAAGGAAAAGGACGAAGAAAGAGAAAGAAAAAGGGATAGAAACAAGGCTAAAAATTGTGATAAAGAAAGAAAGAAAGAAAACAATGCTATTTCCGAAAAAGCTAAACAAAAATCAACGATCCAGGTATTATATTTGTTATAAAATTGACTCTTTTTTAATTTTTTTGGTTTATATTTAATTATCGAGTTAATAATTGTTTTTTTAATTTTGCAGATCTCTTTCCCTACATAGAAAGCACAGAGAGCGTTTACCGATTCCTAGGACTAACAAAAATACACATCGGTCATCTAATACGGAACGTCACCAAAGACCATGTTGTACAAATATTTCCGGCATATGATCAAATCAAGATAGTTGACTTTGCTTTAGATAAGTTTCATCCCAATCAGCCATACCAAATTTGAAACTGCGGATGAAGCCGAAAATACTATGAAACACATGGACGGAAGTAAAATGTGATTCATATCGATTTTGTACTTAATAGACTATTTTATGATCATGTTAACGTATCTTGTCTATTCACAGGACAAAAAAAATATATATATGTAGATGGCCAAGAAATAACGGTTGCTCCAGTATTATTACCAAAACCCCGACTATTGCCAATGCGACGCATGTCACCGGATATAAGAAACGCAGGCCACCACGATGGGGTGGTTAGTGATAAAAACACCCCGCCATGTTATCGCAGATGTCGTAGACGTTTGCCGTTCATGAATCGTCGTAGAAGCTCGCGATCATCACAGCGCAGAATAAAAACTCGGTCGCGGAACTCATCAGGAAATCCTCGATATTGACGTACAACGTCATCGTTACACAAGATCCATTTCGAGTAGTTCTCGATAATGTTTTTTTTTGTTTCCTCATAGAGGAAACTTTGTTTTCATAAAAATAAATTTTTGGAGTTGCCGCTGCTAATGTGTTCAAAATGTTCTAAAACGTCAAGAAATTGCATTTTTAAAAAGTGTCTGTGTGTGTGTGTGTGTATGTGTGTATGTACAGATTTGATGTCCATGGTTGCTCTAACTTTCGTAAAATGTAAAATGATGCATTTTTTTTAAACGATAGAGCATCATGTAAGAAAGGATGAGATTATATTTGGTGACAATCGGTAAAGGGTTTCTTTTTTTTTTTAATTTTTAAATTTTTTGAGAAATGTCTATTTTCGCTGTAACTTCCGCAAATTTTGAGATACCAAGATGAATTTTTTTTAAATGATAGTCATGTAAAGGAGATTAGGGTTGAATTTAGTGAAGATCGGTAAAGGGGTTATTTAAAAATTTTTTTTGAATTTTTGAGAAATGTTTATTTTCGCTGTAACTTCCGCAAATTTTGAGATATTGGTCTGTTTTAAATTCCATATATAACTCATTAAGATTTGGTTGATTAAATCTAATTTTGTAAAGTTTTTATGTTTGTACGCATTCTCTGATTATTTAAAAATTTCTATCTCATGAAGTAATAAACCAAATCTCTCTTAATGAATTATATATGAAATAGGGGGGTAGAAAAGACTAAATTAAATATTATATAATTAGAAAATTACAGTGTATTGATACTATACAATAATCTTTTATTAGTAAAAGTTCAAAGAACGTTCATTTCTATTTTCCGACAGATTATTAAAAAAAAAATGGTGCAAATTAGAAATTTGAACGTTGCTTCCTCATCATTTCAA
Source organism: Leptothorax acervorum (assembly GCA_035220615.1). Taxonomy (NCBI): domain Eukaryota; kingdom Metazoa; phylum Arthropoda; class Insecta; order Hymenoptera; family Formicidae; genus Leptothorax; species Leptothorax acervorum. The sequence goes on from JASTWQ010001197.1 coordinate 11,794, forward strand.
AGAGAAGAAATTAGAAATTAGCACATTGCTTAATCAACATTTAAAGGCGCACACAAATAAACTTCCTCTATGAGGAAACCAAAATAATAAATAATAATTGCATCAAATAAAATACAAGCTTCCTCATAAGAGGAGCTTTGTGTGCGTCTTTAAATGTTGATTAAGCAATATGCTAATTTCTAATTTCTAATTTATACCATTATTTTTATTAAATTGTATATATAAAATATTGTACTAGATATGATCATTGTTGTATAGTTGTTCCACTATACTAGAAAAGTAATGTGTAACAATTATGTTTTAAGCTACACTACATCTATCTTAATGTTTATCGTAAACGATCGTAACGCTTGTCGTAATCGTTATCGTAAGCTCATCGTATGAGTTGATTCAGCTTGAACTCTTTACGATTACGACGCTTGTCTGGCGTTACAACATAACTTAACTTGTCAGTTTTCTTGACATGTGAAAAAAAATGTGTTTATAGATAATATAGATAGATTATACAAGATGTTTAATTTAGATTCTTGATTTATAAATTATAACTTTCCTGCTTTATAAATCATGGATATATGGAGGTTACATTCTTGATAAAAAATTGGTAGATTCCTGAAAAAGTCATAAGTAAATTTGATTCCAGAACGCAGCAGCTTACTGCTTCAACAAATAGTGGAAATATCGTTTTAAATGTACCATATATTGATTCTTTAGGACACAATGATCTAAGTTGAATATTTTACATAGTATTCTTTGGCATAAGTAAAATTAATTATTTTGTTTACAGATAATCAACTTGTACATAATGAGACTGTGCCAAAGGTTGACCGATACTAGAAGATGCGGAAAAGATCAAGTCCACAGACATAGTTTATGTGAAACGTCTGGAAGAGCAGAACTTACAAAAGGCGATAAGAGTACAGGGATATCGTAAAACTAATAATCGTATCGCTATAGGCCTTGCAGTCATTGGAATTTACGCTTATATGATATACTCGGTTAAACAGGAAAAATTCTTAGATGACTTTGGAAAAGACGATTGAGAAGGTTTGAAAAGTTACCTTGTTTAGAAATGTGAATAAAGAAATTCACGGTTTATCGTGTTAAAAAGTTTATATTTTTCTTGTTTATACAATAGAATAGACAGCTCATAAAGTGATATTTAATGTTATAAATTGTCTGTATAATTTGTATATTTCTTATTTCTAGATTTCTTCTTTCTTCCTTTTTTGAAAGTGCACATAATATGGAACTGATATACTTAGTGATAGAATTATGACAATGCATACAGATAGTCTTAGAAGTTATGGTACACTGCAATGTTTTTGAAGAAACTGTACGGTATGTTATTATTGCACTTACTGATATTTAAACAAGATGTTTAATTTAGATTCTTGATTTATAAATTATAACTTTCCTGCTTTATAAATCATGGATATATGGAGGTTACATTCTTGATAAAAAATTGGTAGATTCCTGAAAAAGTCATAAGTAAATTTGATTCCAGAACGCAGCAGCTTACTGCTTCAACAAATAGTGGAAATATCGTTTTAAATGTACCATATATTGATTCTTTAGGACACAATGATCTAAGTTGAATATTTTACATAGTATTCTTTGGCATAAGTAAAATTAATTATTTTGTTTACAGATAATCAACTTGTACATAATGAGACTGTGCCAAAGGTTGACCGATACTAAAAGATGCGGAAAAGATCAAGTCCACAGACATAGTTTATGTGAAACGTCTGGAAGAGCAGAACTTACAAAGGGCGATAAGAGTACAGGGATATCGTAAAACTAATAATCGTATCGCTATAGGCCTTGCAGTCATTGGAATTTACGCTTATATGATATACTCGGTTAAACAGGAAAAATTCTTAGATGACTTTGGAAAAGACGATTGAAAAGGTTTGAAAAGTTACCTTGTTTAGAAATGTGAATAAAGAAATTCACGGTTTATCGTGTTAAAAAGTTTATATTTTTCTTGTTTATACAATAGAATAGACAGCTCATAAAGTGATATTTAATGTTATAAATTGTCTGTATAATTTGTATATTTCTTATTTCTAGATTTCTTCTTTCTTCCTTTTTTGAAAGTGCACATAATATGGAACTGATATACTTAGTGATAGAATTATAACAATGCATACAGATAGTCTTAGAAGTTATGGTACACTGCAATGTTTTTGAAGAAACTGTACGGTATGTTATTATTGCACTTACTGATATTTAAACAAGATGTTTAATTTAGATCCTTAATTTATCAATTATAAATTTCCTGCTTTAAGTCATGGAGGTTACATTCTTGATAAAAAATTGGTGGATTTCTGAAAAAGCCATAAGTAAATTTGATTCAAGAACGCAGCAGCTTAGTGCTTTGCTTTAACAAATAGTGGAAATATCGTTTTAAATGTACCATATATTGATTCTTCATGATACAATAATCTAAGTTGAATATTTTACATAGTATTCTTTGGCATAAGGAAAATTAATCATTTTGTTTACAGATAATCAACTTGTACATAATGAGACTGTGCCAAAGGTTGACCTATATTAAAAGATGCGGAGAAGCTCAAGTCCACAGACATAGTTTATATGAAACGTCTGGAAGAGCAGAACTTACAAAGGGCGATAAGAGTACAGGAATATCGTAAATTGTAAAACTAATAAAAAATTAGTCTTGGCTTCACGTGATTTACTTTTTTTTATAAACAATCAAATTGCCGTAGTGCAAGCCGCAGTTATTAGCGCGTTTACTGGATAAAGAAAACTCTGTATAGTTCATATTATTGAATATATTAATATATATATTTATAAAGTAATAAATTGTTTTTTTACTCTTAGAGATGTTTAGAAAGGTATTAATTAATAAAAAATTTTTAATCAATTAACATTTTAACTGGCTATATTTTCTCACTTTATTTGAACGTATGCATGTGCGTGGGCATGTGCATGAGCATGAGCGTGTGCATATGAGCGTGTGCATGGTATAAATACAAGGGTATGCTCATACCGTGTCAGACCACTGCGCATTCCCACCACTTTTGTCCAAGCTTACGTCATACTCGTGTAGCATCGGAATGAATCGGATGTACTCGGTGAGGCATTACTATGAGAGAGAGAGAGAGGCATTACTATGAGAGTGGCATTACTATGCCTCATTAGGACCAGAACATATATTAGGCTGCGCGAAATGAACCGAGCGATTGCAATCGCAAATCACAGGCAAAAAAAAAAAGAAAGATGTCAAAATTTACTAATAAAAAACCTGTATATTAAATATCTGCATTTATTGTTATTTGATCTTTTATTTGCATCTTTCCCCTGCATAGTTCTTTATGTTGTACGCCACAATATATTTTTTTTTGCGTCTCAGCTGACAATTCTTTTCCAATCGTTTTCCGACCAGTTTTGATTAAAACTAATAATTTGCAGAATTTTTATAATAAATGACTGGAAATTAAAATCTCGTTTTGTGTGAAATTTTTCCGTACGTCGCGATGACTCATTCAATGCACACAATTCTTTTTCTCTTAATAATAATAATATTTTCTGTAATATTATATATTTAGACAAACTCACATAAAATTCGTCAAATAATAACGTTTCTAACATCTACAACGAGAGACAAATTCGGGAAACGATGAGCATTTACCGTATGTCACGTGCGTTTTTTATATTTATATATTTTCGTCCATATATATTTATTTATTTATTTATAAAACAGAATTTTCTCTCACATAAATGATTAACATTATTTTGTATTCACATATTGTCTGTTTAAAATGCTTTTATAAATGACTATTACAGATTCGCTGCTTAAATGTGCCGCTCAGTGTGACGTAAGCTTGGACAAGTCACTGATTGGCTGGCTTTGTAAATATGCGCAAGAGCATACACTTGTATTTATACCATGAGCGTGTGCATGAGCGTGTTCGTGGACTTGTGTCGTGTATGAGTGTTGGCGTGTGCGTGAGCGTGTCGTGTGTATTTGCGTGAGTATGTATGTGTACATGGGCGTGTGTGCGTGGTCTTGTGCATGAGCATGAAGGCCCGTCTACATATGTCGCAACACGCCAAACGTATTCACAGACCCAAACGCAAAGTGACGGTTCTCAGCACGCAGCATGCACGCATTCGCAAACTTATATGGCGGATTTGCGATTACGTGTATGCTGTGTACGGAGAACAATCACTTTGCGTTTGCGTCTGCAAATGCGTTTGACGCGTTGCGACCTGTAGACGGACCTTGAGCGTGTGCGTGAGAGTGTTTACAGAGAGAAAGTTGAAAGTGCCCGCGTTTTGGCTGTACCCGAATCCTGTTGGTATGTGCATGTTTTTGTGGTTCTCTTCCGTGCTATATCCACAATTTTTTATTCTCTTTGGAAATAATATCAAAAAATCATGAACCTAACGGAAGAGAACCAAAAAATCGTGAATATAACATGAAAGAAAACCTCAAAATCATTGACATTATTACAAAATAGTGGGCATAGCACGGAAGAGAACCATAAAAACGTGCATATACCGACAGGATTTGGGTACGGTCAAAACGCATGACCACTCTCATCTTTCTCTTAAGGGGATCCTGAAGTGACAGGCAAACTCCAACGTGACAGCGCCACAATCTAGCACGGAACTAAAAATAATCGATAATTTCGATCGTTTACTATGTTTTCTGTGATACCGTGCAATACCTGTCCTTGTCTTACGGATACCTATACGATATATCTGTCCTTGTCAGATTGCAGCAGCGCCATCTCTGACAAGATGCGGCAACTACCGTTACACACACACACAGCTCTTCTTGTCATTCCGCTCTGCATTTGCATTTCCAAAATTTCAGTAGGAATAATCTTTTTTTCTAGGCTTTCAATCTTAGTTCTACTTGCACGATATTGTTCCTACATCCCCACCAGCACACGCACGCCGGGAAAACGTTCAGGGAACGTTCGAACCTGAGCCGTTCGGAAACGGTTCGGAACTGCCACCACGAAAACGTTCGTCTGACGTTCGCATGAACGTTTCATGAACGTTTGAAAATACGTTGCAAAATAAAATATAAAATTTACTTCTCGTAAACCATTATTTTATTGCTGAAAATCTTGATTACGTCCATCCAAGCTTAACTAAATAAATTTATATTGTACTTAGAAAATTTGCTTACGTCCACAGCTGGATTTGAACCTGGAACCCCTGGATCTTGAGTCAGTCACCTTCAGCACTGTGCTACAACATTGATTGATGAAGACGTTTCGTATTGTCTACATATGTTACACTTATTGTCAGCAGACGTACGGAAGGTGTCAGCTATATTATTATTACCTTTTTAATAGGGTCGGCTTAATATATACATGTATATATATATTTCTTAAAAAATTGATGTCGGTCATCGATTCGATATCGAATCGGTGACTTATCGACATCGAAATTAACATCGAAAATTACCCAATTTCGATCAAATCGTTTTGGCATTAAAAGTTGCTTTTTTATAACCTTAATAATAATAATAATAAATTATTATTATTATTAATAATAATTATAATTATAATAATTATAATAATTATTATTAATAATAATAATTATTATTATTATCCATTAAATTAATTATTATTAATTATTAATTATTTATTATTATTAATTTATATCGGTTATATTTTTATATCGGTAATTCATTAGGTCATTCCGAACAACCTCGCAACGTTCAGGCGGCGTGCGAGACGACCTTCGCTCGAGCATGTTCGCGCGGCTCGGCGATTTTCGTTCGGTTGGTTCGTAGGGCGAACGATTACCCGCGATCCAAACGAGAAATCGTTCTGGATTCGCGCGTGAGCCGTGGCGCAGAGCGGACGTTCTCCCGAGTTCCCGCGTGGTAACCTTCGATCCCGGTGTGTTGTCCTTGCGCGGCCGCGCATGTTGCGTGGCCGGCTATTATTCTCAAGTGCGATATCGGAAAGTATTTGCTTTTTCTCGATTTTTAGAATTGTCGGGAAAACTTTTAGACAAGTGATTTTGATTTTGTTGGTCGGTCATCGTATCTGCTAGTTAGAAAGTTTGAGAGTTAGGGCTCGGGGCGATGCAGGAGGCCTTGGCCCCTGCGGAAGCTACCCCTGACGAAAGTTTTACATATTCGGGACGCATTACGGCCTCGCAAGAGGCTTTTACGTCATTTGAAACACAGTTGCAGGAGCTACAAAAAGACATGGGAAACAACAAAAAGAAGAAAGGTAGAATGAACGAGAGCGGCAAGGACCCCGCTCCCCCCCCCCCGGAAAATTTGACCGTCGCAATAGAGACTAAGATTCCGTCGGGAAGCTCGAGCAACAGCGAGATAGTCGAAAATGCGTATGCTAACGACGCTAAAGGTAAAGATTTTAATTCTATAAATGTAAACGCGGCCCCGGCGGCGGCGGGCGTCCCGCCGAGCGGGGGAATCCCCCCGCCGGCGAATGTTGTCATTCCAAGTTCGCAGGGCGGACAGGAAAATTCCAGTCGCGACGCAGATATACAAATGGAGGTTGAGGAAGATAACAAAATCGACTCAACTTCTGCGCGGGGGACCAAACGTCCCATCGACGACGACGGGGCCGCGGCGGGTGCCAAGGGGGCCATCCCGGTCCCCCCGCGCGCGACTCAAATGGTTAAGCGAACAAAGAAAAATGTAAATAAGTACCGTCAGGAGGACTGCCCCCCCTATTATGTACAGTTCCAATACGCGGATAATGACCCGAGTCATGATCGGTTGCATCTGTCCGAAATAATTAATAAGGCAGTAGGCCAGGATATTGTTCGCATTAAAAAGTTAGGTAACAATAAACTGCGGGCGGAATTCTCCACGGTGTACGGCGCTAATAACGCAATCGGGTTATCGATCTTCAAAGAAAAGAATATCTTAGCTTTCATCCCCGAGTTTAAAGTCATGAGAATCGGGGTGGTGGAGGGCGTTTCCAAAGGATACACAGTGGAGGATCTCATGCCGCATATCGAATCTACGGTAAAAATTCTTGATATGACTCGTATGATGAAGCGCGGCAAGAAAAAAGACGAAAATGGTAAATACATCCCAGTCGAAGCGGAATCGATAAAAATTAAATTCGAGGGAACTCGTCTTCCCACGGAGGTAGCCATACACAAAACCATATATGAGGTTAGGCCATACATGCCCATTGTGCGCATTTGTTACAGGTGCTTCAATTATGGCCATACGGCCCCCGCGTGCAGATCCGGGGCTCGGTGCTCTCGCTGCGCGGGTTTCGCGCACGAGAGGATCGAGGATTGCCCTCGGGCAAACCAACCGCCGGTGTGCATTAATTGCGACGGGGAGCATCTCTCCACCGACGTATATTGTCAGGTCTACGCTAAGCATAGGCTGATTTCTGAAATGGCGGTCCTAGAAAACATTCCATTTGATGAAGCGCGACAAAGGATCGAGGGGGTACGCCCGAATGCTGGAATCTTAAAATCTACGGCAAGTTATCCCAATCTTAGTCCAACCTCCTCAAGGTCAAGCCCCCCAGCGGAGGCACATCATCGGACATTCCCTCCTCGATCCTTTCATCTAGATCGCGGTCGTCCTACCCGTCCCCCCAAGGGGGGGGCCGGGGACCGGGGGGCGAAATGCGCGGTGCGTCCTATGCCAGCGTGGCGGCTTCGCCGCCGCCCCCCTCGCGTAGGGTAACCTTTAATTTGAAAGAACATAGCACGGACAGTGTAAACACGTCGGAGGATCTCATTACTTGTCATAATCGCGAACGTAGAAATGAACAAGAAAAGAATGGGCGCATCCGTTTGCAGAAATTACAAAGTGAACATAATTTAAGATTAAATTCACCAAATGGAAGAGGGCCTTCGATGACTTCACCACCCCTCTTCCAGTTTAGGGGCCTCCGACAGAGTGGAAAGGACCCCCCTGGGGGTGACCCGGGGGGAGGAGAGGGGGCACAAGAAAATAGGGGTAATAAGAGCTCCGCAGAAAGTTCTACGATCATACAGTTTATTGTTTCAATAGTTGAATATCTTCCAAGCATCTTTCCGAACATTGTTGACTCCCCGTTATTTGAAATATTAAATCAAGTATGTGCTATTCTTAAAGGCCTCGGTGGGCTAGTGCACAATGGTTAAAAGAAACAAGACAGATTCGCGAGTCACGGGATTTAGCATCATCTACTGGAATTGCCGGGGAGCATTTAGCAAAAAAGCGGACATTGAAAAGTTATGCGAGACTTATGATATTGTTTTTTTGGCAGAAACATGCCTAAAGCCAGAGCACTCCTACCACATTCGTGGTTTCAAGATTTTGCGTGTTGACTGCACCGGCCCGGGCCGGAGAGGTGTGATGCTAATAATAAGAGAAAATGTTTTCTTTACAGAAATAAAGTTACGAGATGTCTTAGACCCCTCTGTCGAGGGCATCGGCATCAAGGTCTGGTCCGAGGGAGCGGACGTAGCGGTTTTCGGATTGTATCGACACCCTAACCAACCCTGCCTTAAACAAACGTGGGACAAAATATTTCGACTTGCGGAAACTTTCGCAATGTCATTGATTATGGGAGATTTCAATGCGCACCACCCGCTATGGGGAGCCCCTGTAGCTAATACGACAGGGAAAACAATCGCGGACATTTTAGACAAACAGTCATTTATGCTGGTGAGTCCTATTGTTCACACATATTTTCCCCCTCCGGGGCATGCCCCCTCGTTGCTTGATTTGGTCGTGGGATCATGTAACATTGCCCCAGCTGTTGACGTTACGATACTACAGGACACTATGGGGAGTGATCATCTCCCCGTATGTACCTGGATAAATAGATCGATCAAAACCATTTCTATATTTTCACATAAGTGTAAATTTACCAAGGAACAGCTGAGAAGATTCGCTGCGGTCCTTGATAGTACGGCGGAACACATAAAAGAGGAGGTTCTGAAGAACGGGGACAATGAACCCCTACTCCAGTATAAAACTTTCTGCAGGCTCATCATGACCATAGTGGGCAGTTTCTCTCCTGCCACCAAGGCGGGCGCGAAGACGGGGCGGGGTGCCCCACCAGCCCCCTGGTGGAACAGTGAGTGCACGGAGGCGGTGCAAAAGCGCAGCGCAGCATGCAAAAAGTGGAGAAGAGACATGACGCAACCTAATTTCGAAAGCTGGCAAGATCAAAGGCTGGAAACCAGGAAAATTTTGCGTAGGGCAAAAAGAGAGGGATGGAGGAAGTTTTGCTCATCGCTAGACCACAAGACCCCGCCTTCCAATATATGGAAAATGATTAAAAAATTTCGTAACCGAAAGACCGCCTGTGTGGTCGTACCGGCAAACGAGGAGCAAATTAGAGAAGCTATGGAAAATATTTGCCCTCCTTATTGCACTGGCCCTAGGGCGTCACCAACGGCAAACCCGGAAGCCACCCCGAACGATCGACTAGCGTGGCTGGATGACCCCTTTAACATGGGAGAATTCCGTGCTGCGCTGAACTCCACGAAGTCTAAGTCAAGCCCGGGGCTTGATAGAATAGATTATAGGATAATCAAGGCCTTTCCACATCGCTTGAAAGAACTATTCCTGAAGATTCTCAATAACTTGTACGCTGTCGGTCAATTTCCAGAGGAGTGGCAGCACTCTCTGGTTTACCTCATCCCCAAACCCTCGGGCACGGAGGTCCGTCCGATAGCGCTGACTTCCTGTATCTTAAAACTGCTGGAAAAAATGATTCTTGCAAGACTACACTAGGTGGTGGAGTCCCACTCCACGGGCACAAACATCATCCCGGATTTTTAATTTGGCTTCCGCAAATTCCGCTCCTGTTCGGACAACTTGTCCATTTTGGCCGCGGAAATACACAATAACAACCTCCAAAACAAGACAACAGCAGCACTTTTCATTGATGTGAAATCGGCATTTGATAATGTCATACCGAGCATTCTTGTTCAGGAGCTGAGAGAAGCCGGATTCCCGAAAGGCGTCTGCGAATTCATCGAGAATCTCATCACGGAGAGACAAGTACAATTTGTCGTGGATGGAAGGCCGACCCCTCCGCGGGTGTCCCGCAAGGGCACCCCCCAGGGCTCGGTTCTCAGTCCGTTTCTTTTTAACTTCTACATGCGAAGGATTGCAACCACCTTACATCCTAATACAAAGATCCTGCAATTTGCAGACGATATCGTCATCTACGCTACTGGCAGGAAAGCGGCGAAAGCAATGGAATCTGTCAGGACGTCGCTGGAAAATATGGGAGCGTTTCTACGCTCCAGAGGATTAGACATATCGCCAAGTAAGACACAGCTAATGATATTCTACAGGTCGGGTCCCGACCCTGGTGTCGGGCAATCAATCGAATACGGGGGGGTAACAATTGCCCCCTCGAAGACAGTCCGGTTTTTGGGGGTGATTCTTGACCCTCAAATGAAAGGGCACGCGCACATAGACTCTTTGATCGGCAAGGCGGGGGTCGCGGCAAACATCATTTCCTCCCTGAGGGGAGTCTGGTGGGGTTTGCACCCCCAACTGTTGATGACAATTTATCGGGCGGTCCTGCGCGGATCGTTAGAGTATGCGTCTCACATTTTTTCACTCAAGGGTAGTAGGAAGTTCCACCGTTTAGAAATAATTCAAAACAAGGCTATTAGAGCCTGTTTGGGGTACCGTATTTCAACCCCCATCAATACCATGTTTGCGGAGACTCGCGAGCCCCCGCTCAAATTTAGACTGAGATTTTTGGCCATGAGGTATCTGTTTAAGGTAATGTCAATTGAAGGCCACCCGGTCGTGGGGGGTCTTCATCAAATCATGGACGCCATCCAGGATGATCCCGGAGGGCTCCAATACATACAGGAAAACTTTCCACTCGCAATATTGTTTTCACAGGCCACACAGTACAAAAAGAATATAAAAGTCTCTGTATGTCCTCCTATGTTTCAGTATTCTTATCGTTCGGGGTTTATTTCCCCACAATGTTGGAAACCAATGCAAGATTGGTTACAACTCTTATCTAAGGTCTCAAGAGAGTCGGCACAGTCCATGTTTGTGCAGTCATTTGGTCCGTGCATGAAGGACTCACTTGTAATTTATGCAGATGGTTCTAAAGAAGAAAATGGGAACTATGTAGGCGCGGCCTGCTTCTCCCCGAATCCAAGAATCGAACTCATGTTTAGACTTTCAAATCACGCCTCTATATTCACAGCCGAAGCGTGGGCAATTTATAATGCAATACTCACCTCTCTGGCCCTGCGGGTGCGCAAGGTCACTATAGTTACGGACTCCAGGAGTGTTTTGGATGCTATTACGAACCCTTTAAATAAAGGAAGTAGTTATCTGATTGCGCTAATTAAAGCCAAATTGGAGGAGGCACAAACATTAAATAAGGTGATACAATTTATCTGGATCCCCTCGCATAAGGGTATTACTGGTAATGAAAGGGCAGATATATTAGCCAAAAGAGCTATCAGGGAGGGCAGAATCGTCAATGGCAACATTCCGTTCTCCGACCTGTTTGCTATGTCTAGAAAAAAGCTGTCTGCGGAATTCGAAAACTACCTGCGTATGCGTGGCCAGACATATGGCACGCATTATTATAATAACATATATGTTAAGTCCGCTAAACCTTGGTATTTCAAACTAAGTCTTGATAGAGAGAAAGTGGTGATGGTATCCCGTTTACGAGCGAACCATTATAATCTGAATCATAGTCTATACAGAAAAAATTTGATTGACGACGCTTCGTGCCCCTGCGGGGAGCGCATTCAAGATTTCAATCATTTGATTTTCTTGTGTCCATTAACCGAGGCGTGGTCAATCAAACTACGCTTAGCTATTTCCCGGACCCGCGGGCCGGATTGTTCAAACATTTATGAAGTTCTCAAAAAACCGACCAGCAAAATCTGTAGACTCATCGTAGCATTCTGCAAATCTATAGAGGTACAAATTTAAGTTTGAATCTGCCGCGTTTGTGCGCGGCGCGCG